>CM071962.1:21440000-21670000 GCA_036784905.1 Acrossocheilus fasciatus | reverse complement strand
CAAGGAAGTAACCACCTAGCAACCACTCAGAACACCTTAGCAACCACTTAGCAAATATATATATTTAGGAAAAGAATTCAAGACAAATTGATTCCTAAACAAACTCAAGTCAAGTCAAGTCACCTTTATTTATATAGCGCTTTTACCAATACAGATTGTGTCAAAGCACTTAACAGTATCAAATTGGAGGACAGAGTGTCAGTAATATATAATAAGATTAAACATTTAATTTTCATTTAATACTCAGTTGAAATCTCCATTAAATCCTCTGAGCAATAACATCTTCCTCTGAGTTTACATGCAGTGTGTGTGTGTGTGTGTGTGTGTGTGTGTGTGTGTACGGGCCGCTGTATATACAGGTGTGATTCCTCCGCTCACAGATGCCAGAAGGTTCTGTGGATTAAAGAGGTTTTCAGCGCTTCATCACTCTCATTGTTTCATCGGTCTCTGTCAGTCTGAATGAAGTCTGACGGCCGTTTGTTAGATTAGCTGTGTGATAATCTGAACACACAGCCACACATATCCTGGGATGAGATTACAGTGGCTATAAAAAACACTCTTCATCCGCTTGACCATTGAGAAAAACCAACGCGGAAAACAATATGCTGCCTATAATAGAGATTTCTGTAAAAATACCCACACTGGATGCTGGATTTAATTATAGCAGAGCGCCAGTATTAGATTGCTGTAAGCAAGACATAAATATATTGAATAAATACTTAGAGTAGCATATATACTTCCGATCGCTTTTATTATCTATAATTTAATACTATTTTGGATAAGTGTCTGCTAAATGAATGTGAATTTTTTTTTTTTTTTTTGAAGGAAAGCAAGGATGCATTAGATTGATCAAAAGTGAAAGTCAAGACTTTTACATTGTTGCATAGAAAGTATGTTTTAAATAAATGCTGTTCTTTGGAATATTCTATGCATTTAATAATCATGAAATCCTGAAAAAAAAATATCATAGTTTCTACGAAAATATTAAGCAGCACAACTGCTTTCAACTGTGATGATAAGAAATGTGCACCAAATGACATTTTACGATAAATCACTTACATTTTACAATAGATAAAAAAAAAAAAAAAAAATTATATATATATATATACATATATATGAAAAGAACACAGTTATTTTAAGTTTAATTATGTCAAATAATTTAATTTTATAATTTATAATGTAATTATTTCATAATTGTTTTACTGTGTTTTTGGTCAAATAAATACAGCATTGTTGAGAATAAGAAACTCCTAAGAACAAAAAAAATATATATAATATAATATAATATAATATAATATAATATAATATAATATAATATAAATAAATATATATATATATATATATATATATATATATATATATATATATATATATATATATATATATATATATATATATATATATATATATCATAAATGATTCCCCCTAATTTGACCTAATACATAAAACAAGACATAATAACGTTACTATATGTATTTACTTAAACATAACAGTAAATTATGCATAATTGCAAGCAACTAATCCTAAACTTAACCTGTTGTAAGTATGTGTAGTTAATTATTAATATTCCTCAATATATACACAGTTAATTCTAAGAACAATACATGCAGCATTTGTCTGCTGCTCATGCTTGCTTTGATATTGTTTAATGCAATGACATTGTGACATTTTTAAGTGTGACTTGTGTCCAAATACCTTGTGGAGCATTTGAGGAGGAGAGATTGTGTATGAGTGTGTGAATAATTATAATCTGTGTGT
Organism: Acrossocheilus fasciatus; assembly: GCA_036784905.1. Taxonomy (NCBI): domain Eukaryota; kingdom Metazoa; phylum Chordata; class Actinopteri; order Cypriniformes; family Cyprinidae; genus Acrossocheilus; species Acrossocheilus fasciatus. The sequence goes on along the minus strand of CM071962.1, from coordinate 21,668,242 downwards.
GTGTGTGTGTGTGTGTGTAGGAGAGAGAGAGGATGAGCACATAAAGTTGGCACACAGCGTGAACATACTGTGCTGGTTAAACAAACAGAGAGTGTGTTCCCTGTGTCCTTTATTTCGCACACTCACACACACACACACACACACACACACACGCATATGGTCTTATTATAGCACACAGGAAATACACCAAATAAACCCTCACAGTCACACACACTCAGGAATATTTACAAGTGAGCTGCTCGATCTGGCTATACACCACACACACACACACACACACACACACACACACACACACACACACACATGCATATGGTCTTATTATAGCACACAGGAAATATACGAAATATACCCTCACAGTGACACACTCTCAGGAATATTTACTAGTGAGCTGCTTGATCTGGCTTTACACCACACACACACACACACACACACACACACACGTTTGCTCAGCTCTCTATACAAACACACCATAGACGTTGTGTTTAATATAATTACTTGATCTCTTAATCATATTTAACATTTGTTTCATCCACAGGGGAGATTTGGTCAGATTTGGTTCTGTTCTGGAGATAGTTGTGTGTGTGTGTGTGTGTGTGTGTGTTGATCTTTGGCTCTTTGGCCGCACCAATGCTGGACGTTGGCCAATAACAGACCTGCATTTCCTCTCTGAGGAGGACGAGGTCATTTTTCCCCTGTCTCGCTTAAACACTGATTGTCTTTCTTATCTGGTGTCTGATGTCTCTTTTATCAGGTTTGGCTTTAGAATTGCTTCACCAGTGAGTTGCACAATTCAGAATCCTGCTTTTTGAGTCATTGCTCTCAGTAGCATAGACTCTTAATGCGTTTATGAATGTTTGTGTCTGACACATCAGATGCAGATTTTAAAGGATTTGTTCCTTGTTATGTCCTGCGGAACACAAAATGAGATGTTTTGAAGAATGCGCATGCTGCTCTTTTCCATACAGTCACAGTTCATATAGTGACCACGGCTGTGAGACGGCAAAGAGGACAAAAGAGCGCTACAACAATGCTGTTACAGTACTCTGAATGAATTGTGTTATGTTTCAAGTCTCCTGAAACCCAAAACAGCGTAATCGCTTGTGACAAAGACGTGCGCTTAATTGTGCTGAATGTACTTCAAATATTAGTATACTTAAAAAAAAAAAAAAAAACATACTTGCAGATAATATAATATTAATCAAATAAAAGGCCACTCAAGTCTACCTAAATAGAATACACTTTTATGATGTTGTTTTTTATTTAAACACAGTTAAGTACACTTTTAAATGGTGCACTTTATAACAATGTCAGATTAAAAGTTTTCCTTGTTTTCCTTTTATTGTGTTCTGACTCTGAGCACTTGATTATAAATTTAAGTTTCAATACAAATTGACCATAATCATTTTTTAAAGACAATATAATTATGAAGTTACACATAAAGGTGTAAGTGGGTCAAAAAATACTCTAAACTTCAGTTAATTACATTTAACATACATTTTAACTTTTTCATTTAATTGTAAATAACATACTGTACACTGTAAAAAGTGATAAGTTGACTTAACTTAAAAAAATTGAGGAAACCCGCTGCCTTAAAATGATTAAGTAAATAATAATAATAATAATAATAAAAAAAGTTAAGTAAACTTGACAATTCACTTAACTTATTTTTTTTAAATTATCATTTACTTAAAAATTTTAAGGCAACAGATTTCCTCAATTTTTTTAAGTTAAGTCAACTTATCACTTTTTACAGTGTGATATCCAAAAACATTACATTCAGTTCACACTTACACAGAAAAATAAATAAAAATAATATATATATATATGAATCTATCAGTGAAATAAATAAATAAACGGTGAAGCAATTTTCAGTTCACACTTTCACTGGATGGAAACAAATTAATAAATAAAACTGAATGAATGAATGAATGAATGAATGAATGAATGAATGAATGAATGAATGAATGAATGAATGAATGAACGAACGAACAAATAGTTTGTGAAGCAATTTTCAGTTCACGCAATGGATCAGTCAATCAATAATTGGTGAAACTGAACTGAATTGAATGAACGAATGAATGAATGAATGAATGAATGAATGAATGAATGAATAGGTGGTGAAGCAATTTTCACTCACAAATTGCAGTAAATTTCACAAATAATTACAAAGATACGTGTAACACTGAATTAAACATAAATTTGTAAGTAGAAACACTGAAATAGTATTTTCTTGTAAAACGCTCTAATGACATTTGTTTGTTTTTTACACATACTGTAAGATTTGAAAAGCTGCTAAATGTCTCGTTTTGTCTTCCACTGAAGAATGAAAGGGGGAGTAAATGATGACAGATTTTTTTAGCTGAAATATTCCTTAAGTTTGAATGTGTTGATGATTCAAAGGTCAATTATTTCCCCCAATAACCGTCCTCCTTCTGCACGATTTCTTGTAATTCAGAAATTACCCCGGAGTGTGACACGAGCGAGTGAAAATCCTCTGCGCGTAGCTCTCTTTTATCTGCGAGTGCCGCGTGTCTCGTATCAGTGTTACGTGTACATTTGTCTCTGTGGCTTCACTTGTGTAATTACTCGCTCATTCATGTGTTTTTACACGCCGCTTAACAGTGTGAAATTAACTGCACAAAATAGAAACACAATTAATTGTGTCGCCTTGCAGACGTACTTAAGCGAAAGCCATTATGATGGAGTTAAATGGAAGAAAAACGCTGTGAGTGAAACTGCGACGTGAAATTAGAGGGGAATTGAAGGAGCTCTCGGTGGAGTTTAGCGTTACAAGAGGAGAGAGACCACCGTCTGAGCTGAGAGAAATACTGCTTTACATGAGAGGAGGAAAATACATTTCATAAATACAAATAAATGAATGAATTAATTGAAATATAAATTATATAAAAAAATGTACAAGAAGGAACATGATGTGATAAAATAAGTCAATTATATGATAGCTACATTTATAAAGTTAAATAAATTGAGTTTAATTGATTCATTTATAAATAACATTTATTCATTTGTTTATTTTAAAACATGCATAGGAATAAATAAATGAAAACAACATACATACATATATAAATGTTAACGATGAGTTAAAAACTGTTGAATATGTGATTAAAATAAGTCAATTATACAACATATTCAAACATTTTAAAGTTATCAAAATGCCAGTAAATAAATTCATTTTTATTGATTCATTTATCAATAACACATTCTTTCATTCATTCATTCATTCATTCATCATGAATATGAATAAATAAATACATATATACATAAATGTTAGCATTGATTAAAAACAATATTTTCGAAAAATGTTGAATATGTGATAAAACAAGTCAATTGTATGACATATTTTCAAAGTTATCAAAATGTTAGTAAATAAATAAATGTTCATTGATTCATTTTTAAATAACACACACACACACACACACACACACACACACACACACACACACACACACACACACACACACACACACACACACACACACACTGCCGCTCAAAAGTCTGGGATCTGTAAGATTTTTAATGTTTTTAAGGGAGTCTCTTCTGCTCATCAAGGCTATATCTATTCAGTCAAAAATTCAGAAAAAAACAGTAATATTGTGAAATCTTATTGCAATTTCTAATATGGGTTTCCTATTTTAATATACTTTAAAATATAATTTATTTCTGTGATGCAGTGCTGTATTTTCAGCATCATTACTGCAGTCTTCAGTGTCACATGATCCTTCAGAAATCATTCTGATATGATTTATTATGAGTGTTGAAACTGTTGTGCTGCTTCATATTGTTTTTTTTGGAGCTTGTGATACTTTTTTATTTGATTCTTTGATGAATACAAAGTTAAAAAGGAGCAGAATTTTTCAAAATAGAATTTTTTTCTAACAATATAAGTCTTTACTATGACATTTATTCATTTAACACATCCCTCCTGAATAAAAGTATACATTTCTTGAAAAAGAAAGAAAGAAAGAAAGAAAGAAAAAATTACTGACTCCAAACTTTTGAATAGCATTGTATATTATAACACAAAATTGATTTTTTAAATAAATGCTGTTCTTTTTAACTTTTTATTAATCCAAGAATCCTGAAAAAAAAAAATATCACAGGTCCCAAAAAAAAAAAAAAAAAAAATAGAAAACTGTTATTTTAAATTGCAATAATATTTCACAAAATAACCATTTTTGATCAAACAGATACAGCCTTGATGAGCAGAAGAAACTCCCTTAAAAAAACATTAAAAATCTTACTGATCACAAACTTTTGAGCGGCATGTGTGTATATAGTGTATTATGCCATGGTCTGTCTGAATACTCGATTCTGATTGGCTAACCGTCATTTTTATCGTTCCGGTCAAATATTGCAGCGCAAATATTATTAACATCTTTAATATGTGAATGCTGACAAATGGTACATGGCAGATAAGTAAGGGATAATCAACGGCTAGCTGTGCATTAAACGATTTGAATGCATTCAAATCGTTTAATGCACAGCTAGCCGTTGATTATCCCGTTTATGCCATGGTCAAAAACTTACTCTATAATCTTAATAGACAAACAACTTCTAGAATTACAGTCACTCGCTGAGGCTCAAGGTAGCAACCAAATGTTTTGCTCCTGACTGCGTTTGTCTGTTTTGACGCCTACAGTACGATACAGCTTTAGGTGAGAGGGGTCACAGAGGTCAGACTGCATGTCTGATGTCTCCATCTACTTCCTCTGTTCAGACAGACAACAAACGCTTGCTGGAGGAATACACCCAACACTAAATCAATAGCAGATATTCTCTCTGAAAATCATGCAGAAACAGTGTCTAAGTGGATATCGGCTTACACAGCTGTGGAGAGAAAAAACTCAAATCTTTATATCACATAGTTTGTCTAGCAAATAATTGCATTTGATTTTGTTTTTTTAATGTTTACATTCATATTTTTATTCTTTCATAAATTTTGTCTGAATTTCCTAGTTCTTGTTCAAAACGTGCTTGCTTTCCTGTAGCTCTATGGAGGAAATGCAAGATAGGGTGAAACAAAAATAAGTACACGTGTGTTTTTAAATAAAGAAGCTGTGAGCTTCACCTCGACCCTTTGCATACAAATATAATATATATATATATCTCCACACTGAATAAAGATGATGCTCTACATCCAAAGACTATAGAAGCGTGTGCTCGCAGAGAGACGCACTCACGTGCAGAAGAAGAGTTTTTATTTAAATATGATGAATTATGAGCACTGAACACTGACTGTGGGCTCTGTTTCTTTGTATGTATATTTGTGTGCATGTGTGTGTTCTCATCTATATGTGCATCTATAGGCCTATGAGTGCCTCTCCACTCACACAGAGAGAGAGAGAGAGAGAGAAAAAGAGAAAGAAAAAGAAAGAGTATGATTTATTCCCAGAGGAAAATGGTATGGCTCTTTTATAGCTTAGTAGACTTAATGGCATTTACAGTTTCATTTGCGTATCAACATTGTCTCAGCTGTTTCTCCTAAACTTCCCTGAGAGAAATAAATAAAGACACAACCTCCAGTATGTCTGTACTTAGATAAAGAACATCTGGGACTTCAAATGTTTCAATTATGTCTCCATTTAATCTCATTGTTAAATCTGAGAAAACGCTATTACTAAAACTATTTAGATATTTAAAAAGATGTAACTTGTGGTTGTGGAACCAGATGAATTTGTTCTTTCCTAAACTTTGGATTATGTCTCATGTCCTGCAAGTAACTTTGTCTCAGATGTTTCTCCTAAAATGCCTAAAAGGATTTCAAACAGGTTTTGACATCTTTGACGATCTGAGCACAAATCCTGCTGAGAGACAGTATTTGAGTCTTTTTCTTCGTGATATTTCTCAGATGTTTCTCTTTCCTGGCTCAGAAGACTTTGAAATTCTCAGTTACGCTCTTAAAATAAAGGTGCTTCACGATGCCATAGAAGAACCTTTTTGTCTGAATGATTCCATAAAGAACCTTTAACATCTGAAGAACCTTTCTGTTTCACAAAAGGTTCTTTGTGGCGAAAGAAGGTTCTTCAGATTATAAAAAGGTAAGAAAGAAGAACCTTTGACTGAATGGTTCCTTGTGGAACCAAAAATGGTTCTTCTATGGCATCACTGTGAAGAACCTAATTTAATTGCAAAAATGGTCTCAGTTGTTTCTCTTAAGATTTCTTAAAGGGGTCATATGATGCGATTTCTTGTTTTCCTTTTCTTTAATGTGTTATGTAGCTGTTTGTGCATGTATAAGATCTGCAGAGTTACAAAGCTCAAAGTCTCCCACAAAAGGATTTACTCCATCTAAAAGAGAAGGCTGATTCTAAAACGGCCCACGTCTACGTCACGATGTGGAAATATTTGCGTAATGCCGCCCAAATGTTCACGCGAGGAAAGAAGGCGTGGTTTCCGTAACCGCAGTAGTGTTGATGCAGCCATGTCAGGGAGATGCTGTGTGTTTCTATGTGAAACACAAAAGCCCTTTATTTGGCCTTCCGAAAGTAGATGCAATTAGGAATCAAGATTTGTTTGATTGACAGAACAGAACAACCCGAATGTTCGACTTTGTGCAATGCGACAGTTTTATGAACCTAGTATAGTACAAGGCTGGCTGTGCACAAAGGCTATTTCTAAAAAAAAAAAAAAAAAAAGGGTAAATTCCGACTTTGCTATGACAATCTGACGCTTCTGAATCAATGACTGTAAGTATGATTTGTTATTAGTTTAAGTGTTTGCGATTTGACTTTTCAAATGCAGAGTTTTGCGCAGCGTAGAGTAACGCATTGTGTGTGTGTGTGTGTGTGTGTGTGTGTGTGTGTGTGTGTGTGTGAGGGGAACAGGGTCACATCACAGTGGAGTGTACAGCCTGTCAGAAATCATAGCACGTCAGCTGTCTTAACTGTGGCTTGTGTAACGCTACTACAAATACATACGAGCATCATCACTGTGTCTGTCACGCGACTCTGTTCCCCTCTCGGGCTTGAACAGAGGTTAAACTAAGGACATTATTAACTCTCTTGATATTTACTTTGAAAGCTGAAGCTTGCGATCATGGTAAGGGGCGTTACATTTCCGTTGTGTGCCTGTGGTGTTCAGCCAATCACAATGCACTGTGTCAACTGGCCAATCAGAGCAGTCTGTGCTTGTTGGAAGGAGGGGCTTTGTAGAAAACGACGCGTTTGAGAGAGGCGGGGCATAGAGGACCTACAATAATGTACAGTATTTGAAAAATAATGTGTTTTTTGAACATTAAAGGATGTCAGCATATTCTGTTACACCAAATACACAAAATAATGATCTTTAAAATAGCATCATATGACTCCTTTAAGAGAAATACACAGCATTTTTTTTTTTTTTCAGTTTTGAGCATAATAATTGTTGAGATGTCTTCTAAAACTTTAGACGAGACACAAGTGAGACTTCTGGCGTCTTTTCCTGGCTCACAAGACTTTGGATTTCTCAGTTATGACTCATTTAATATAAAAATGGTCTTACAATGTATTTTAGTGTTCCTTTTAGAGAAATAAAAGCATGTTGCTCATGGTTTGCATAGTTGAGATCTCCTCTGAAACTCTAGAGGAGGCAAATAAGGTCCTTCCTCAGAAAACAGAGAAGCAAGAGACTTCTTCAAAAGTCCTGATTTGTTCACTATGTAGTGGCTTTGCTACGTAGGAGAAGCAATCGAGATACTAAAGAGATTTCATTTGTGATATTTGCTTTATTTCGTTCTCAACTGCAGTTGCGGTCGGTGACGTGTTTTAATATCAGCATGTTGAAGAGCTCCACTGAGATCCGCGCTGAACAAATGGCTACAGAAGATACAAGTGTTATCAGATTAGCCGTCTGTTTAAACAAGCTCTCCATCAGTAAATCAGCTCTGAGTATCTCGCACAGATTCTAATTAAACCTCTGAATTAAATTAACATCTCATCTGCATATAGCAGGTATAACGAGCATCATTTACAATCACATGACTTCCTAAAGCAGCACTGCTGGGATTTGTCTGCTTTGGTGTCCTCGCGCACAGAATCATTTAGGGAACGCTGATGCCGTTATTTCCGCAATAAGTCCGGATGGATATTTTTGTTTTCGTGCAAAGTGAATGTGACAAGGCTTTGGATGTGAAATTAGAGGAATAAATTATGTTGTCTTAACAATATCAGTCCCTGCTTATGAGCGTATTCTAGATGATAGCAACTAATCTGTACTGTTAGCAGAGAATTCACGAGTGATTTCATGAAGAAGAGATCGGGGGAAAGCTGTCACATGACGTTTTTGTACTTTAGATGGAATTTCATATTACAATTAAAGATGATTCTACCCAAATGAACAGTTGGTTTTGTGTGTGACAACTTACCCCACATTGTGTGACAATATGCCACACTTTTAAATGAACATTTTATTTTGTTTTGTCTTGTTTTTCTTCAAATACATTTGGGAAACTCGTTTTAGCAACTTTTAAATAGTTTATATAAAAAATAAAATCTATTGTTTGACGTGGTACTTTGAAGGTTATTTTAATAATATATTCATAAGTAAATCCATAAGTCAGGTTAAGCGTAAAACTGCCTGAGCAAACACCTCTAGAAACCTGAGACATGTTAGAAAGAGCCAAAGTGCTGACATTAAGTGTGTAAGTGTATACGTTTTTTTTTTTTTTTTTTTTGGGCATTAATAAAGAGCCCAATTAGCTTACCCAGCCCTTTTCTGCTCAGGCAATAGCGGGGGACACCTCAGAGGGCCTGACAGAGCTGAGTGAGGCCCCCAGACAACACAACACACACACAATTAAAAGATGCAAGCTCCGCGCGTTTCCAGCTATCCTCATATTCAGACATTCAATATTAACTTGACTTGGCCCATGAAAACTCAGATCGATACTGATTTGCATATTAATCAATCACATTTGCATATTCATGAGATAATACATTTAGCCATTTCCTTATTTTACTTTGATTTTATGAAAACTAGCAAAGCAGAAAGCTAACAGTCTAACTGTCATTTACCACGGTATTACATACAGTTTCACAATAATATCAAGGTTTTTTAACCATGGTTACACCATTTGTTTTGAATATGTGTTTTAATACTATGTTTTAGAGGTTTAGGGGGAAACGTACCATGTTAATACCATATTTTTACACGCATACGATGGTAACCCAGCTTACAAAAATGTTCTAAGGATGTTTTCCTAACGTTCCTGTTACATTATAAGAACGTTATTTCTGAGTGTTCTCTGGACATAAATTGTTTAACGTTTCTTGGTTTTTAAAAACGTTAAGGAAACATTCCTTTTCATAATTTTGCAAATGCTATGAGAATGTTACTTTTGAATTTTCTCTGAACATTTTGAAACGAGTAGTAAGATTTTAAAAACGTTACACAAATATCCAACTTTTTAAAAAAAAATGCTTTTGTACTAAAGTTTCCAGAACATTATGAAAGACCAGAAAACTTTTAATAAACATAACTTTGAGAGAACATTGCCAGAAAGTAAATATTAGTGCTGTCAAATTTTTAATCGCGATTAATCACATCCAAAATAAAAGTTTTTGTTTACATACGGTATGTGTGTACTGTGTATATTTGTTATGTATATATATTTATATATAAATTCAAATTATATACCGTATGTGTGTGTGTTTTAATATACATAATAAATATGCACAGTACACACACACATATATTATGTAAACAAAAACTTTTATTTCGGATGCGATTAATCGTTTGACAGCACTAGTAAATATGTTTCTTCAACATTTACCATGACAATTCCGTTTTATCATGGGAAAAACTATAGCATATACTAATCATATACTACCATGGTATATCAAAGTACCAGGGTATTACCATCTGAAACCATGGCACCACCTCAGTACAGTTTTGAAAGGGGTGTTAACCTCTCACACTGGTGATTGATTATCACACACATGAATATTCATTTCAGATTAAATACAACCAAAGACAAGGACTCATTGACCTTGTTCTGGAATAACACTGTACTGTCCTCCGCATTCTTCACTATACTCAGCATAAGTAAGTGTCGTATGTGATCTATAGGTGTGCGTGTGTGTGTGTGTGTGTGTGTGTGTGTGTGTGTGTGTGTGTGTGTGTGTGTGTGTGTGTGTGTGTGTGTGTGTGTGTTGCTCTGTGCAACTGAAGAGCACTTTGGATCAGACGGTGCGCCAGACAAGAGCATCAAGAGTGAGTATATGAGTATACTTTTGTGTGTGTGTGTGTGTGTGTGTGTGTGTGTGTGTGTGTGTGTGAGTGAGTGGAAGCCGAATGCGCCAAGGGACTCTGAAACAGCGGTGAGGCAGTTTGATCCCTGGAAACATGGGAAATGGACTTTCCTTTAGAGCTTTTACTGTAATTGTTTCGGGGTAAAGCAAGTGCTCTCCCTCAACAGATGGCGAATATCACTTTTAATCAAACACGGACACCTCTTTGTAATAAATCACATCCACGCAACAGCATTTTCCTTTCTGAAATTTCATCGTGGCTTCTGGTGCTGAGATTGAGGGGGTTCTGCGCAGGATGGATGGCGTGATGAAGGTGGACGAGGAAATTGAAGTAGCTGTCAAACAAACAACAGGAAGAAAGTATTTGAAGGGTGTGAAAGAACTTTCTGTGATTTTTCCAGCTCTGCTAACAAAAGCTGCTGAAAGTGTACTTTGACGCAAACACTTTGCGTATGTTTAAAAAACAGACTTTTTGCTAACTGGAACACCATGTACATTCACTATTGATTCCAGTAGGTTTTTGTGTTAGCATGTTGCTAAGCTAACTGTTATTTCCATGAAGGATTCATATGGTTCTGTCGTACAGCTTGGCAAGGTAACTTTGAATGTTGTAGCCTACCTATTTGTGTGCCTTTAAATGCAGTCTATCTAGGCAGCTCACTAGGTTTCAGAGCAGTAAATGTAGTGCTAGAAGAGGATGTGTACTTCCTGCTGGTGACAGAGTAATCTGCGCTGAGAGAGTTATAGTTATGAAGCTGTCTGCTCTTCAGCGGCTGTGTTTAAAATAAGCTCATGAAACACCGGGGTTACACACACACACACACACACACACACACACAGACACTGGGAATTAATCATGATTTTAGTTTATATTTATGAGTGCTTTTTCTGAAATTATTTTAATAGTATTTTGTGCGCTCTTAAGAAAATGTTATTGCTCGTAGGTTGCTCTTTTATTGCTTTGGAGTTCTGGGTTTTCATGCCTCCTAAAATTGTTTAGGACAAATAAAAATAGACTTTGGTATCTTCAGGGATATCACATGTGAGATTTCTCTTTTCTATGAGAAATCCCCCCCCCCATCTAAAAAGCAGGAGACTTAAGCAGAAGTTTCGATATATTTTCATTCACTCACATGATCTCCTCTTGATACGTCGAGCCCAATCGTTGACCCTTGTGAAAAAGAAGTGTGCTTAATTGTATTGAATGTGCACTTGTAGTGTACTTCGAATCATAAAAGTACTTTTTTTTAATAAATCTGTATTTGCATTATTATAAATAAAAGGCCACTTTAGTGCACTTAAAGAGAGACACTTTCATGACAGGTTCTTAACACACTTTAGTCTACTTTTAAAAAGTTCACTTAAGGTTGAAAACTTTTGACATGTTAACTAACATACTTTCAATAGAAATTCAACTATATTTTAGTTGATCATAAATGCTTGCCAGTACATTGAACAATACTTTAACCATATTTCAAAGACAAGAGAAGTAATAATGAAATTGCGTACTTAAGTCTTCTTGGTAACACTTTATTTTAAGGTGTCCTTGTTACACGTTACGTGTATTATAATAGCATTATATTATAATAACTTACTATTATAATTAATAATAAATCCTAACCCTAACCATATAGTAAGTACATGTATTTAATTAATATTACTCAGTACTTAAATGTATAATTACACTGTAACAAGGACACCTTAAAATAAAGTGTAACCATCTTAAGTACTTAATACTTAAGTGGGCGAAAAAAAAAGCACTTTAAAGTCTATATCAATGTAAACTATAATACATTTTCATTTAATAGCTAAATTTAATTAGTGTTACCTAATTTAGTGTTAGAAAACATTACATTCAGTTGCACTTAAGTATATTTTTAAAGTGTATTATTAACATTTTAAAAAGCATGCTAAAGTGTGCTTCATTTTCACAAAGGAAAATTGTATTTGTATATTTTATATATTGTATTTTATAATTTTATACTGCATAACGATATCTCATCTGTGATTTTATTGAAATTATTTTAGCCCCGAAAGGGGGGATAAAAAGCATTTTTCTTTAAAAGCTCAATGCATATCTCAACAATTAGCAAAAGCCTCCATTTGATCTCAACACATTTCTGTTCAGATATGAAGGAGACGCATTCATGTAAATTCACGCACGGCAGGTATGTAGACGCACGGATCAAGCGCACACCTGCTGTGCTGCCTGCGTTCATTAAACACACACGTAACCCCATCAGCGCAGAGCGGCGCGTCTCCCCGGACCCTCTCATGAATAACACCCTGTCATCTGCTCACCCGTGTGGCCAGAGCCACTTCCGCCCGCTGCTCGCCAGCTGACCTTCCTCATCACACAGACGTCTCTCTCACTCCCACAGCATTAAATATTCATGCCGCGCCAAAGAGAGTGACTCTACACTTCTCCATCCCGTATCCCGCACTTCCTCGCTGTCTCGTCTCTTCCTGTGTGTGTGTGTGTGTGTGTGTGTGTGTGTGTGTGTGTGTTTGGGGTTTATGGTCTCAGCTGAAGGGCTTGCAGGTACTCCGTGTCTAACGTGGGCCTTTTAGCCGTGACTGTATTCTCTAGTTAGCACAGCAGCTCTCTGACTGTCTGCTGCTGCCGGTCACATGTCAGCTCGTACCCGCGTCCACGGGTCATTTAGCATTTAGACACTTTAGCCTGTTTGTTTGCACTGTGGGTGGACTGCGCTCGTCTGCAGGGCATGAAGTGCCCAGTATTGGTCACAATAGCTATTGCAGTGTGATATATGATGCTTTATACCGTGTGGCAGTCTGGGAGATTTAAAAAAAGACAAAATAATAATTCTTGATAATTGTTAATAATAACAAACTAGCAGTATCATATGATTATTTAATATATAAGCCTTTTATCATTGAATTTCGAGTAAATTAAAAAATAGTTTTATGAATTACAGGTAATTAATATTGAATATTACTGCTACTGCCTTTCATTTGTTCATGTGTGAAAAATAAAATAAAATAAATAAATAAATTAGTGCTGTTAAACGATTAATCGTGATTAATTGCGTACAAAATAAAAGTTTTTGTTTGCATAATATATGTGTGTGTGTGTGTTCTGTGTATATTTATTATTTATATTTAAATATACAGTATATATTTTGAAAATATTTACATATATATTCATGCAATTTATATTATAAATAAATATATTTAATATATAAGCGTAACATATTTTTCTGAAATGTATACATGCATGTGTGTATATTTCTATATACATAATAAATATACACAGCATATATTATGTAAACAAAAACTTTTATTTTGGATGCAATTAATCGCAATTAATCGTTTGACAGCACTAAAATAAATAAGTGTATTTTTATGTTTATTTCTTTTAATTGGTAGTTTTTAAATTTTTAGGTTCTTTAATGCAGTTCTTTCATTTCACTTTTGCATTAATATAAACGTTTTTGAATGATAAACATTATGAAATAAAGATTTATTATACTTAATAATTTATTTACGATATATATTATATACGTTATACTATTAAGTAAAATGATCATATACCACATCATAGTGTGGGGGGAAAATAAATTGCTAGTAAATTTCATAATTAAAAAAAAAAGTAACATTGCTTTAAATGTTTTGAAGAAGAAGAAAAAAAAAGATATGATGTTGTTTTCTAGTAAAATGTACTTCAGTTACCTTTATTTACTGCTACAGATTTGACAGTGTATAGTGTTAAATACTGTTACCATGATATACAATTATTTTGAGTAGCTTGTTTTTGTACCCAACACAAATGTTTGTTGCTAAATATGAGTATTTATGCACATGTGTATGCGTTTTGTGTTGTTTCTGACAGAATGGATGATGGAGCTTTAAAAAAGGGAAAACTAAACAGTGTGGTAACTGCCTGATGTTGATGTTAGTCAGAAGATCACCGTTAACACAGCTGCTGTAAACATCTGTAGACTCCATCAATATGGCCAAAACATCTGCGCTTCTTTAGCGTTCTTTATCATATTTCTATAATCCATCTTTCATAATTAAACCTGTGGGAATGAAGGAACCCCGCTGTGTGTTCATGGACTTTGAGAGGTAATGATGCTGGACAAGTGACTTAATATCACTCAAGAGCGCTAATCAGGCTGAAACCAGCAATTAAAAGATCTGAATATTAAATATCTAATTAATAATTCTATATGGCAGGTATTCATCAGGCAATGATGTGCAATTGTTTTTTACAAGATAGATAGATAGATAGATAGATAGATAGATAGATAGATAGATAGATAGATAGATAGATAGATAGATAGATAGATAGATAGATAGATACTTTTTAATTGATTACATGATTACATATTATTCACACAACAGCAATAAATTATTCATTATTCATTGATTTTCCATAATTCTTCATTACATGCTGGTAAACAAATAAAATATAAAATATTTTTAGTATGTTTTTTTTTTTTGTCATTTATATATTTATTTATTTTTAATGATTTAATAAATTATTAGGTTTTTTTTTTTTTTTTTTTTTAACCAGTTCCTGCAGTTCCTTCAAAATCCCTAGTTTGGGAATCTTGACGTAACATAATGTTTAATGCACTTGGAATGGATATATGTTATTTCTCTTTGTATTTTTCTAGCAATAAGATTATCCTATTTTAATCAATGTGATAAACAAGTAAAGTCTAAAGTAATCAAAAAGTAGTCTGATAATATTACCAAAAATGTGTAATGTAATGGATTACGTTACTGATTTTTGTAACCTACGCAAGTATATATACCTATATTACCAATGAATAAAGACACTTCTGAATGCATTTTTATTCCATTTCCATATTTAAAATGTACTTTTGTAACTTAGATTTATTTGTAAAAATGGCCTCCACACCACTGATATTTTTATCCTTTTGTTTTGGGTGCTTAGTGTGAAATTGGCATCCTGTTATTTTTATCCGAAGGAATTTTTTTTGTTCTTTTTTCACTTGGCTTTTTATTATTTTTTTTATCTCTTTGCTTTTCTGAAGTGCCGGCTTTAGTTCAAACACCAGACGGGACACTGAGGGTCTCAGGATATGTTTTGGAGTGTGCCGAACACAAAGATGGTGTGATGGTGGAGTCAGTCAAACTCCTGCGGCCGATGCAGTCCAGCAGATTGTCTAATATCTGCAGGAGGCCTTGAGCGCTGAGGGGTTTGTTGAGGTTTGATTGTGTTGGGTTTACATAAGAGTATTAGACTGGAGCACAGTCATATCTTGAGCTCGCAGATAGCGGCGGTTTGTTTTCCCTTACGCATTTATTTCTTAAGAAGATTGAACACCGCCACCACAAGACAAACACACCGGCGCTATTAGATGATGTGTGTGTTTGTGAGTGAGTGAAATTTAACCCACAGGAAAGAAGATCACAAAGGAAATCTCAAATGTTTCTCCTAGACACTAATGAGATTAAACAGAGAACAAATGGAGACTTTGATGAAGTGTTCAGCTTAGGGGTTTTTTCCAGAGAAAAAGACCTTGTGTGTCTCCTTGATAATTTCAGAAGAGATCAAGACAGTGTCTCAGATTTGCCAATTATTTGTTTGTTTTTTTAAATTCTACCAAGGAATTACTTGGAAATGTCACATTACAGAAGTTGCGAATGTTTCATGTGATAGTTCGGCCAAAAAAGAAGATATTTTGTAAAATATCTCATTAATTGTCCATACAATGACAAGCAGTGGGGTCCAGTGTTATTTAGACCCCACTGTTCTTCAAAATAAAATCACACCAATTTGGAAAGACATGAGGGTAGTATTCATTTTGTCAGCTGTTTTTATTTTATTTTATTTTATTTTATTTTATTTTATTTTATTATTTTATTTTATTTTATTTTATTTTATTTTATTTTTATTTATTTATTTATTTATTTATTTATTTATTTATTTATTTATTTATTTATTTATTTATTTATTTATTTATTTATTTATTTACTTATTTATTTTATTTATTTATTTGTTTATTTTTATTTTATTTTTATTTTTTTGTCTTAGTCCTGTCAACTGTCCTTTTTTAGTTTTGTTTTTATCATATTTAGTCAACCATTCCTTTTTTTTTTTAAGTCACGTTTTAGATGAATAAAAGTCTGGGAATTTTAGTCTAGTTTTAGCCAATTAAAAGTTTGTCAGATTTGAGTCATAATGGTTAAACTGATAATCACAATTATTTGCTGATCATGATTGTTGTTATTTGTGAAATTACATCAGAATTATTACTTCTAAGTTACCATAAGCAATAATCATCTAGTTTCCTGATTTATTATCATAAAAATAAACACATTCTCTGCATAGTGAAAACTGGTAAAACTCAAAAGCTGCTCTCAAAAGCTAAACCAGTAAAATTCCTATTATTAATATTAATTCCAATAATTCTTAATTATATTAATGTTTTTCTATTAAAACAACAACCAAAAAGACTTTGTATTGTGGCACAGAGGTGTGTAAGTTCATTTATGCAGTAACAGTATTGCAGAGATGCATGTTTGGATTTATTACAGTTCGACAGCGAGGTTTGATGGCAGATTTAGTCGCGGCAAACAGAGCAAACGTCCCTGCGAAGGAACACAGTCTTTCGCATCTTAACGCCAACTTACATGTTTGTCAGTGATTTCAGTTCATCAGCATTTTTTTTTTATGTGGTGTAGAGAAAGCATACAAACGGTTGCCAGGTTGTAAAGATAAAGCAAAGCACTAATGGAGAATTTAACCTCTTGACATCTGGCAACCTCAAACATGAAAACTTGTGGAGGTCTATGTTTTCTTCATTTTTATTGAATAAAATATAGAGAAGTTTTAGATATAGAGTTTTTAAATACATTTTTGTCAATGATATTGCATTTTATATAGTCAAAGTTTGTGTTGCGTTTCGTCTTTTTCATTCTCATTGTCATTCTTGGGTGAACTGTCTCTTTAAATGTAGATGAAACAATCACATCTCCAGAGATTTGAAAAAGCAACCACTGAGCAGTAAAATATTCCTCAGAGTATATCTGGAGTCTACATAATGTACATATTTCTAGAGGCCAACAAACACTGAGCTGATAGCGTGTGTGTGTGTGTGTGTGTGTGTGTGTGTGTGTGTGTGTGTGTGTGTGTGTGTAATTACCAACACCCCGGCTTTAGCTCCGGTTCATGTCGCTCGTCTCTAATTAGCGCGAGCGGAGGGAGGGTAATTTATAGAGAGCCGAGTCCCTTTGTTAAGATAACACACTGCAGGTCTCTGGAGGAACACACTCCTGACCGTGTGTTCACACACTTATGCATTCGTGGCTGAGGACTGCTTGTGTTTGTGCACGTCCTCCACCTGAACTGACCTGAATCTGCTGTTGAGATTTAGTGTAGGACACGTGATTGAGAAACATCTACACCTTAGTTCGGAGCAGCCATGGTGCTCGATGAGCCGGATCGATGTTTTAATCCATAAACTTTCTTTTCTCAGGATGTTATGAGACATCAATCATCATTCTCATGCAGGTGTTCCTCAGACCAGCGCTTCCCTGTAGCGCGTTTCCTCTGCGCTCTGTTCCCGTATCGAACAGGGACTGCTTTAAAGCGTAAGCCGAGTATCGGTGTTACGCTCTGCAGGAATACAATATTCCAATGCTACCTTTTAATCCAAATGTTTAGACACACACAATAGCTGTTCCCAAATCTACTAGATGCTTTGTTCAAGGTGGTCTGTAACACTGGGAGAAAGCTATCTGTTAGCATTCCCTCTCATGTTAATGGCAGTTGATTGGCTGGCTCATCTTTGCAGAAAAGCCATGTACAATATTGTCTGGAAAAAAAAGGCTGTATCTTACCTATCATAAACTGCTCAATACACAAATACATGCTCCTTACAGGAGAATCAAACAATGGAGTTTGTCATTAGCATGTTGCTAAGCTAAAGCCCAAAGTATTATGTTTTGACGCGCACACTGCCGAACGCATAGCCTTTGAAAATATACACAGACGGCGACATATGTGCTAAGGCTGGGGAAATAAATCGATGCACCTCAAATCGAGAAATGATTCTGCATCGATTCAGAGATTTTACGATTGCATCGCGATTCTGAGCTTAGTTTTTAACAACGGATGGCACTGCATGCTTTAGAAATAGCCGTACTCTGCTTGAACCTAAAATAACACACACTTGAACCTAAAATAATCATTCATAAAGTTCATAAAAATCTTTCATAAAAGTTTGAAGCGAATTACAAGGGTGTCTTTCGAATCACAAGAGCATGAGCACCATTAGATTAGAGCACCATCTGCTGTTAAAAACTAAGCTCAGAATCGATTCCAGAGAGAATCACGATCCATGAATCGTGATGCATCGATTTATCTTGACAGCCCTAATATGCACACTAGCACTAGTTTAATCTTTGTCCAGTGTTTGTGCTTTTTCTCTTCAGACGTTATGAGAGATGAAAATGTCTTTTAAACTACAGTTGCAGTGTTGCCACCTTGTGGACAAACTCATTAGCGCAAAAACATTCAAAAGATCCATGTATACTTCATGTTATGTATTCTGCTCCATCTTGCGCACAGCCGTGTCCTGCCAGATTTTAAAGTGTACTCAACCACAGATGGATGAGTTTGATAGGTGCACAGCACCACCTGGTGAACTCTTCTGTCTGAACAGTATTCACCTTGCGTGTGCATTGTTGTACATGCACCATCCACACAGACATGAAAATTGATCTACACGTAGATGCCTGCGGACTCTTCTGATGATGGAAATTACGTCATGCGGACTGTCACAGAACACAACTGGCTGAAGTATACTTTGGGCTTCAGAAGAATTGGGCTTTGTGCGTATCACGTTCTCTGTACAAATTCCCTAGTGGACACATTAAGAAGTACAGTTTGGACCTAAGGTCCTTACACACTGAGTCCGAAATTTTCATATGCGTTTTTTTCATATTCATCATCCTAAAAGTTCGTCATGCACAGAAACCGATGCATATTAATTAATCCGTGCGAAAAAATTCTCAAAACAGTACTAAATGGAGTCTTCACGCAGGGAGGATGATTTTGTTGTTCTCTCACTTCTTAAAAAGAGGCAAAGAAAGGAAATACTGGATCCATCCAATCCTGAGATATACAGAGGAAGGAAAATCGAACCCGATCTGATTTT
This sequence comes from Acrossocheilus fasciatus, assembly GCA_036784905.1. NCBI lineage: Eukaryota > Metazoa > Chordata > Actinopteri > Cypriniformes > Cyprinidae > Acrossocheilus > Acrossocheilus fasciatus. Next base: position 21,648,840 of record CM071962.1, on the reverse strand, counting down.
GTTTAATGTCGGACGAAAGTTTCGGAGGCAGTATTTATTTCGTTAGGTCGTATTTATTTTTCAACGTGCAAAAATTTCGGACTCAGTGTGCAATGACCTTTAGTGTTGTGACACCCTACTAAGTGTAAAAAATATTATTCAGTAGTACTAGTACTTTTTAGTAATTTGATTTATAATCATTAAGAAATTGCCGCTTTGTCAGCCATCTTGGATTTTACCACTGACATTGTTGCAGGGCATTATGGGATCAGCCAAAAAGAAAAGTAGGTTCAGTTTTAAAGGTTTTAAAGGTCTGTTCACACCAATGATGATAACTATATCTATACATTTTTAATAGTCATTCTAATTCTATACGAATAGGAAATTTCACATCACAACTGTAACAATAACGACACGGAGATACGATACATCTGGAATCACTTTCAATTTTTTTTTTTTTTTAATCTGACGAATGATTGGCCAATCAGAATCCAACTAGAGTGCTTTAAAAAAAATAATAATAAAAAATAAAAAAACAGAATTGTATTGATTTAATTTGAATTTTATTGTGTTTTGGTGATTTTGGATGCTAAAATACTGCGTTTAATGAACGGGCCATAAGGCTAGAAAATGGTCATGTAAAGCTAGTTGCTAGTTGGTTTGAGGCCTGTAAGCAGTGACTCGAGAGTGTCTCTCTCTCTCTCTCTCTCTCTCTCTCTCTCTCTCTCTCTCTCTCTCTCTCTCTCTCTCTGTAATGTCCTGACCAGAAGGAAGATCACAAGCTCAAGCCCTCCTATCCATCTCCACAACCTCAATATTCAATCACTGAGCTAATTGCACAGAGGAGAACAGAGTTAAAATCATGGCTAGTCTAATAGTCTTTTGGGAATAAATGTGGACAAAGTTAAAAAAGACCAATAACATCCTTTTTCAAATGATGCAGTTCTATTGTTTGTTTAGCTACGTTTTGCTCCGATACATAGATACATGAATGTCTTAAAGTAGTAGTTCACTCAAAAATGAAAAATGTGTCATTATTTTCTCACCGTCATGTCATTGTGTGTAAAATGCTGCATATTTTACAACATTATTTCCAAACAGTTTTCACACACATTTATTCTGCTCATGTCTCATTAATGAGGCCCGTGGAGAGCGTGTGTGCTGTAAACCGAATTTTGTTGTCTTCGCGGGACACATTTAGATCCGCCTGTGGCGATTGACTCTATATATCTGATCACTAAGCGTCTCGCCATTTGAAGAAAAGACTATGAATAGTAATTTCATTACAACCAGCCCTCCGTATCCGACATTCTCTCGCTGCGACTGCAGAAATATTCGTCTTTCTTAGCCCTGTAAGCCGATCTCTCCTTTACCCGACTAATGTAGGTTGTGTTCCATTAAAAAGCCTCTGTATACGTCCGCCCTCCCAAGTAATGCCTTTGTGGGAAGCATTGATCGAAAGCCTTTCACACACACACTCGCGCAGCTGGCAATGAAGTGGACGAGAGGATATCGGAACGTGGCGCTTCTGCGTAGAAACCCCTGGAAAGGCAGCATCGATTTCAGCCCGGGGAGAGGTGTGATTGATTTAAATGTGATTTCCTATTTCCTATCTCCTAATTGAAATAAACTATGAAGTTTGCTGCTATCAATAGACTCTACTGTAAATAGGCACGTAATGCCTGAGGGTAGGATTGAGTGTCTGCAGTAAACATGTCTCATGCCAAACCTGCCGCACGTTGGACCTGGTGTCCATCTGTCCGGAAGATCTTGTCCAAAATGTTTGATTTAATTGGTTATTTGTTCACATCATGCATTTACTCAGTCAGGTGGCTTATAGAAAGCGAGTTTGGCAGGCGCATTAACTGTGCCGGCGAGGAAGAGAGAAAGTTGCGGCGTCCTGCTATAAATAGGGACTACAGAAGGACCCCCCGTCGCTCATGTTCTGCAATGCAGAGCAGCTCAGTGGGAATTCTGGGAAAATGAGTCCAAACCTGTCTGGATGTGGACATGTCACGAAGAGGGGTGCGGGCCTGTCAGTGACTTTACTGTTTGGATATTTCTGCCAGAACGCCCCGGTGTGTGTGGAAAATGAAAGCTTCTGGAGACGCTTTATGTTCGGGACGGCTAATCATGAATTATGAACAATAAAATCGTGCTGAGAGGTTTTTGTTTGGAATTGAACACATAAACTTTCCTTACTTCCTGACGGATATCAATGAAATAGGTGTCCTGAGAAATCACAGCCCTAGCCATAGTCTCTGTAAACAGTGAAAAACGAGGCGCTGTTCAGCCAATCAGAAACGTAGCTAGAAACTGTCTCTGCCTGTCAGTCATTTTGTATGCTTGAGTTTGCTAACACGTCTTCAGAGAACAGCGGTTTGAAGGCTAAAGGCTAGTTCACACAACTAACGCGAATAGACATGTTTATCAGGTTTTGTCAGTTCTGTTACCTCCTCGACTTTGATCAGCGTTTGTTATTACCGACTGAACATGTTCAGTCAGCATCTGTCTGAGATGTGACGTACTGTAATCTGGTGGTAGTCGCTATTGGTCTGTCAGCTCAGTTAGCAAAATGCTAAAAATTGCTAACAGCACTTTGAATCGATGCAAACTGCAACTGTAATACTGCAAAATCAGCATTTGTTTAAGAATCCCTTTGTATAATTATTAAATGAATTTGTTTGTTACATATTTTAAAGAAAAAATAGTAAAGTGAGGCAAGATGAAATGTAAACCCTAGATTCACTGTAGATTCATAGCTGAAGCAAAAAGCTCGCAAATTAAGACCTCGCAAAAAGACAGAAACAAACGCGACAAAATACAAAGCATATTGTGAGCTGACGTCATAAAAACATGTCACAACTTGTGACGTAACATGAACTAGCTGGAAACTATGACAACAGCTCTTCAAAATAAAAGTCATGAATTTATATATATATAGCTATATATACATATATATGTATGTGTGTGTGTGTATATATATATATATATATATATATATATATATATATATATATATATATATATATATATATACAGTATTTACAGTACAGTATTTATTTATTTATAATTTAAAAAATGTTGTAATATTTTGCCCCGCCCACACGTATTTGATTACATCATCAGAAAAGAAAAGCTGTTTAGAGGAAGATGAATTGATTACATTGGATGAATGATTGTGATTGTAAGTGTTATTTTTAAAATTAACGTGCACAAATGAATCAATTCTGATTTCATGTTTAATGCCCCCCCTCTCCCCCAACCGAATTAAATTCTTATTTTCATGGTTTTCCTTTAAATTAAGATGCAAAAAAATCTCAGCTGCCCAGAGCGGTGTCCTTCGATTTCCTCTCTCGGGTGCGTGTCCTCTCCGCTCCTCCTCCAGGTGGGACGTCTGTCCCGGCAGATGATGTGATTACGGCAGCAGTGGCCTGGCCACCTCTTCACCTCCATATACATTTGTGTCACTCTCTCTCTGCCACCATCACTGTCTTTATTTCATTATAGAGGGGAGCGGCTGGCCTCCAGGGAGCTCTGTATACAGCCTCTTATAGACGTCTTTCAGCACATCTCCTAACAGCTCCTACATATGAGACTAATGACTCAAATTAATAGCAAGCTGCAGTGTATTTCCGACTCTGCCAAGAGCCCTTGTTCTGTACTTCCCTTACATAGTTTGCACAACGAGTTACTTCTGTGAAATCATAATAAATGAATTAGGATTCTCAGTCAAACAAAGCTTTTTGATGACATTGTTGGCCAATCCCAAGTTGCTGTATTTTTGTAAGGATCACTATACATGTATGGGTTTTATTTCCTTTTTGTTTATTTAAACTTTTTTTTTTTTTTATTGCATCTACATTCTTTTTTTTGCCAAAATGTACCTATACATACAATTCACTGCAGTTTCCAGCTGAAATGAACACTGCTGGCAGTAAAACACTTGATTTACATGATTACGGGGCAGATTATTCATTAAGACTTATTTTAAAGACTTTTTCACTTGCATAATTAGTAAAGTATTACAGTTTGCTTTTGTTTACACTATTGGTTTTTACTAATATTTGCTTTCTGAATTGCCATGATACGTACAACAAATAGCATTGCTAGAATAAAACATGCTAGATTCACATTAATCTGTTTTGAATAAAACTAAACACTTTTTAGTGCCAGTTACTGGACATTTTATTTTGAAAGTGTCATGAAATGTGCAAAGGAATATAATTTTGCAGAAATGTCGCCACAGGCAAGATTTTCCAATGGACCTGGGTTGAAAATACCATGATTTTGTCAATAGATATTGTTACTAAAGCAAACATGAGCCTGATGTGACAAAACAGCCAGTCGGAACATATTTGAGACCCTGGACCACTAAACCAAGGGTCAATTTTTTGAAATTGAGATTTATATACCATCTAAAAGCTGAATGAATAAGCTTTCCATTTTGATGCATGGTTTGTAAGGATCAGACAATATTTGGCTTGGAATCTGAGGGGGCAAAACAAAAATCAAAATACTGAGAAAATCGTCTTTAAATTTGTCCAAATGAAGTTCTTAGCAATGCATATTACTAATCAATAATTAAGTTTTGATATATTTACGGTAGGAAATTTACAAAATGTCTTCATTGAACTTGATCTTTACTTAATATCCTAATGATTTTTGGCATAAAAGAAAAATCGATAATTTTGACCCATACAGTGTATTGTTGGTTATGGCTATAAATATACTCGTGCGACTTAAGACTGGTTTTGTGGTCCAGGGTCACATTTTATGATTCATAAAGTTGAATTTTGGACCAATTTCACTGTCAAAGGAGCTACAAAACACGAGGCCGCAAAGTAGAACCAAATAACTAACTAACTGCTTTTCTGCCACTTTTTGCAATATTTACCCTTCTATATTTTTGTAAAAGTCACTATAAATGCACAGGCATTTGGTCCAAATGTTAAGCAAACCAAATTTTTACTGTCCTTTTGCTCTTATTTATTCATTATTTAATTTCTACTTATTTATATAGCTGTCCATGTCCTTCTTAATTACATCTAAGGCATTGAAGGTATTATAAGCCCCTGCGGTGTGTTTCCCAAGGCGCCGGACGGTTTCCGCTATGGTGCGTTTCCACTCGTGCTCGGCGTGAGAAGCAGCTAGTTTGTAATGCTAAAGAACGGTGTACACAAAAGAGGAACGAGCCCCTCCTCCCATAAACCATATTCCCCACTGTCCTCCACGCAGATTTGTGGGAAACACAGGCAGACGAGGAGGAGAGCAGAATTCCCTGAGACTGAAGAATCAATATGCAGGAGCGGCCGGCCGGTCATTTGTATGCTACATGTGCGGCAGGGCTAGGAGAGCCAGAGACAGGAGTTAGAAAAGCAAAGGTTAATTTCATACATCAACTTCCATCTGCATATTTCTTTCCACAGGAGTGCCGCGGCCTTTGTGCAGGGTTTTTTTTTTTTTTGCTCGGCGGTTCATATTTTACGGGAGGCGAGGTGTTCGGAGGATCTGTTTGCGTTGCTAGAAGTTGAATAGAGAGATGCGTAGATTACTCCACCTCCTTAAAGAAGATTAACGCTCGCATTTCACGTTTAGAGGCCTCTAATCTGTATTAGTTACGATGTAGATTCGCATGCGAGTAGTTTGTGTGTAATGTTTGTTAGCATGGGCTCGTTACTTTATTTAATTGACTGTTGTGAGTGCTGTATATGATGCTATCACATAGCGTGTCACATGTAAATACAGTTATTATTCAAGGGTGTAGATTATTAAATCACAGGCCGCAAGTTCCAGAACAACTGTTTATTGTCTTGGGCTCTATAATAAATAAATAAAAAATCATTCCCCATACTGTATATGTTGTGGAAGAATACAAACATCACAATTACAAAGAAGCGCTCTGGTATTTCGGTAGTTTTATGGGCACTGCACCATGGTAATATTACAGTATTTGAATATAGTAATAATTCAGTGTCATGTTCTAAGTCCTAGTATTACCCTGTGATACCATGACTATACCATACCATGCAGTATTTGTTTATTTATTTTTATTTAATGTAATTGTTCAGTCAGAGTCCAAAAAAACTACAAATATTAATATTTCTGGAAAAACTGGTTTAAAATGTTTAAACCGACCTAAGAAAATAAAAATAATAATTATTGATAATTAATAAATAATAATAAAAATGTACAAAAAAATAATCTTTAGGCAAAAAAAAAATGCATGTGTGTTTTATGTTTTGTATCATATTTGCTTTTATGGCTCATATTCATAATTGCTTAGGATATTTATCATATCTGCTTTTATGGCTCATATTGTATGATACAGTGAGAAGAGCTCAGACTCAAGAAGGGGGGGGCTTTTTTGATTTATGGCCAAAAAATAATAATTTGGTGCAGTCGCTGTTAATTGTATGGCCAAAAAAAAAAAAAAAATTAGACTACAGCATGTTAGACTACATAGACAAAATGCATGTAAATATCAGTTTATATCTCTCAATAAGGCTTTAGTAAAATAATGTTTAAATTCTTAGTTTTAAGATCAAACCTCTGTAGTTTAATTTTGTTGGAAGCAAAGCATATAATGAAATGCAGTAATATATGATGATTGAGAGAAAAAAAGCCTGATGGATCGTATTTGATACATTTTAACATGATTTTCTAAAGAATGATGTATGGATAATCAATTGCTTCAGTTCAGTAAATGCCTTGAAATATTAATAACATTCTTCTTAAACTCACTTTACAAATTTATTAAAGATTCCTCATCAAAAAGACAAGTGAACTGCGACCTGGACATTTTTAGAATTGTCAAGGACTTTTACTTTCTAAAAACAAGTCTAAACTATCAATCAGACGACAGAAGGCATGTAGTAGATTGTGTACAACTGGTTTTGTTGATCATTTTGAGGCCTTGGAAATGCATCTAATAGGATAGGGTTAAGATGGTTTAGCTTGTGGCCTGACCAAGAGTCACAGTACTTTAAAACCTCTCTAAAACCATTAAAACCAAACTAGCTTGGGCAGGCTAGAAGCTAACTGCTCAATCACGGTTTAAAGCAGAAATACAAAAAGATTATGAGGTAAAAACAGTTAGAGCTCAATTCAAATGTGTTGTTTTCCCTCGGTTCAAGCTGCTAGCATCTTAGCTTTGTAAAACCCTTAGCGTGCGTGTTGATTGAGTAAGCGTAGCATCAGGCCGGTGACTGACGTACAGCTCTGGAATCAGTATACAGTGTCATCAGTGAATGCTAGCGCAGCGCTAAATGATAAACATCAGTAATTTAAACCACACAAGGGCGGAAAAAATTCCAGCCTGAGACGCCTTTCCGCACTGTCAACAAACTAGCGCTCCTCTGTTTAGCCCACGTAACACCCCTTCAAGGAAACAATCAAATATTCATACGATATTATCCTTCCAGAATGATTCCCGCCGCTTGTTTAGCTTTTGGAATTTAAATGCCACAGATATGAATAGAGAGCATTTTTATGTATGATAGCATTGTAGCAGCTGCCCTCTCACCTCGCGCGATGTTCGTACACAGTGCTGTATTAACTAGCGTAATAGGTAATTTGAATGCTAACGGAGCGAGATTAGCTTTGGGATATGTCTCAGGACGGACAAATGGAAGTTATTTCTGGAATAATAAATTGTGATATGCATCTGTGTTCATGGAGAATGGTGTGTCTTATCAGAGAAGAAGCAAGGATGAATAAATGCGCTGTATATTCATTGTCCATGTGTTTTTTTTTTTTTTTAAGCTAATGCTATATTCATGTCTGGCTTCTGCTTTTAATGGATTCTTTAGGTCCAGTGGGCCGAATACTAGATGCTTGAATCTAATGGCTATAGTTTGTGGGTTACTCTCACTACTTTGTTTAACCCTATAAAGTCTGCTGTATCATGTTTGATGTGTTAATTTAAGGCCTTTAAATGATCAATGCGATCAAAACGTTGCTGAAAAATAAGTTGTATACACATGCCCTCAGTCGTCTGAATGATTTTTTAGTGAGGACTTTTAGTAGAATTATTCAAACGTCCACCTTCAGGTACATTTCTGCTGTGAAATCTGTGTGAGATTTTTACATGTAAGAATAACTTTGATATTGTTAATCATATTTCAAGATGAACACTTACTGAAGCAGCTTAGGTTTATTTGATTAACCTGACATGATTTTTCTTAATTTTTTTCTTTTTTAGAAAAATTATGTTAAAATGTGAGTCTCAAATATGATCATCAGGCATATGAGGAACAGGAATATTTATTTGTTCATCTCTCAATCATCATTGTATTGCATTACATTTACTTTTAGTCATTTAGCAGATGCTTTTATTCAAAGTGATTTACAAATGAAGACAATAGAAGCTATCAAAATCAACAAAAGAGCAAGAGTTTTATATATATATATATATAACGATAATCCAAAATAAAAGCTTTTGTTTACATTATATGTGAGTGTTTATTTATTATGTATATATAAATACACACACACATACAGTATATATTTAGAAAATATTTACATGTTAATATTTTTTTTATAAATTTACATCATTATATTTTTTATTATATATAAACATATTTAATATATAAACATAACATATTTTTTATTAAATATAGACATGCATGTGTTTGTATTTATATATATACTTAATAAATAAACACAGTAAACACTCATATATTATGTAAACAAAAACTTTGATTTTGGATGCGATTAATCGTTTGACAGCACTAGTGTGTGTGTGTGTGTGTGTGTGTGTGTGTGTGTGTGTGTAAAATAAAAAGAAAACAAGTAATTAGAATATAAATATTATAGAGAGTGGAAGTGTTAGAGGTTTTTTTTTTTTTTTTATAAATAATTTGCATTGTATTGCATTACATTATGTTTTGATCATCGAACTAAGCATTTTTATATCTTCTTACCAAAACATAATATTGGAGATGTAGAGAGACAATTTATATTTATATAATTTTATGTAAGTCTGCTATACATCTCATTGATTTATATTGCAAATCAGTCTTTCATCGTACTTTTTGACTATATAAATATCAGCAATTCACCAAATTACACATTTATTTTGGGCTTCTGAATAAAACTTATTTTTTTATTTTATTGTTTTATTCATTTTTTTCTCCTACAATATGAGCTCATCTCGATATATCATACTATACAAGTCATAAAAGCCTGATGAATAAAATATATGACACTTTTATTTTATTTATTTATTTATTAATAATCTAAAAGAAACAATAAAGTGTTCTATTTTAAAAAAAAAAAGAAAAACAATTTTTTAAATAGATTTGAAAAGGATTACGGCTATTCAGGGTTAAATGTTAAATCAAACATTGGTAAGGTATCAGTAATTTTGCCCTCATTCATGAAAATCTCTCCGGTTTGCAGAGTTTGTCTCTGATGTTTGAGCGCTTTGCTCCCAGTGCCGTGTGTTTCTGCGCTGTTGGACGCTGTCAACACTGTCATCTCAGCATCTCTCATGTGGTAGGCATGTCCGAGCTAGAGGGCAAGAGGTCAGCAAAGGTCACGAAGGCCAGATCTGACGGCAAACATTGTGACACTGAGGTCAAGGCTTTCACTCAAACCAGTTTTTCTTGGAAAATGAAGTTGCTCTAGTTTGCCGAATTTGCTGTGACACTTCAATTTTGCAATATGTTTTTCCAGAGTAAGAAGGCCGATGCACGTCATAATTGCATGATATTTGACCAAACTGTGATCTTGCGGCTGAGACGTGTTGTTAAAAAGCTTACATCGGCAGTTTGATTTGGAGAGGATATGAGGCGGATGTCTTAAATGGAAATATAAAAAATGCAATTTGTGCACCAAAAAATACGCTCCTCTATCACACCTCCAACCACACAATCACACATCCACACACACACACACACACACACTAAAACCCAACTATTTTTCCCTCATATCTAAACAGTTTTTGTCTGAAAAGCTTGAATTTCTTTTTTATATTGCTATGTATTTATCATTTAACCCCATTGTTCAAGAAAATGTGATAATAATCTAATATTCTATTGTCTTTTGTTGCTGTTGCTTTTGTGTCACGATCATTATTGACCTCTCTTTTTGTGTTTTAGGCCTGTTTTAGACTCGCATGTGCTCTAATTTGATAGATTTGAGGTTAGAGTCTGTTTCCGTACCGTGTGTGTGTGTAACTAGGCCTTTGTGGGAAAGTGCGTGTGTGGCGATTGCTCAATCCTCAAAAACCTCAGCGACGATCTCTGTGCGCCAGATCTTAATCGCACGTGGCGCTCAGGTGCAAAGGCGCTTTTCTCAAACACAATGAAAGACGCATGCATGCGGCTTAGCCATCGCTCCGTGTGTATGTTTTGCAGAGTTGTGCTTTACATATACATGTATGCAGGGCAGGAGCTGCTTGTGTCTTCTTATGAGAGCTCAACAGCAGGCAGAATAAATATCAGGAGGCCTGTTTGACTTTGAGGACGGCGTGCGGTTGTTTTATTCCAGAAGCACAAGAGTGAGCTGCAGTCGTGATTGAGCCGAAAGAGAGGGTACTTCTGTTCGGAAACCTAGAGAGCTGTCTGCTGACTACGTAGGGAGCTACCTTTTAAGGCAGAAGCTTGTCGGTGACTGATTTGGAACGCTTTTCATAGGCTTTTCATAACTTCACATGCTACACAAATAGCACGCCTTATGTGAAGCACACGGGAGACTCGACTCGACTTGTTTGTTTACCGGAAAATTTCAAATTTCTACTTTTTTTTCTAAACTTCAATTTTAAACAAACATATTTATATATGGTGTGTGTGTATATATAATGTATTTAAAACCTGAAAACAGCAAGGGTTGAAGGAAATGAGCAACTCATCCTATAAATCGTTGCAAAATAAAAAAAATTTGTCTTGTTTTACAGTACCAATATCTAAACATTTTTAAATAAAGATACAGATATTAAATGAGATATTACGTTTTGTTTTCTAAAAAAACGTTTATAATGAAAGAAAGAAAAGGAAAGAAAAAAGAAAATGAAAAGAAAGAAAGAAAGAAGAAACGGAAAGGAAAGAAATAAATAATTTTTTTGTTATAAAGTTACTTAATTGTGACCGTTTTTCTAGAAAATTACTGTAGTTTATATATTTATTGTTTTGCTTCTTAAGTAAATGCAGCTGGAGTTTAGATACAGAAAACAAAAATACCAAGAAAATCTTATTTGAGGTGTATCTAAAAATAAGTTTTAAGTTTTAAAACAATACATTTTAACGGCAGCTAACAGCGAGTTCTCTGATTGGTGGATTTCACTTCAGAATTATGGGTAATGTAGTTCTCCACTGGAAATCTGGCTAATACACACCGTTTATTAGAAATAAAGTTAAAATGACACTGATTTCTGGCTTCTACAGATGCATATAATCAAAACTGAACAGCCTCTGAGCTCTTGTGCTGAAAAGTTTATACATGATCATTAACCAAATTAATTTATCTTTGAAGAAAATGAATAGCAATGTTGCATTCTATAGAATTTGATGTTAGCATGTTGCTCAACTAATGACATATCACTCTAAAAAGCATAAAAATGGGCCACAAACACTGGGTAAATCATATTTAATTAGATGTAACTATATCAGTTTATTTTAGTTGTATTTATAAACATTTCCACCATCCTGGCTGAATCTTTTAACTGAGCTCACAAAAAAAAAAAACTGTATAAGGGCCGCTCTTCACAAGCAAATCCTTCAGTCTTCACATCAGGAGCGCAGGTTTGCCTTCGAACGCTGTGCAGTGATGATCTGGGAGCCTTGGTTCGGCCCTCAGAGAGGAGAGCGCTGAGAAGAACAGGTGTCCTGCGTCTGTTCATCTGTATTATTTAATAGCAGTCAGTGGGGAGATCTTGTACTTTTAATATTTAATCGTATCTCTCCAGCGATATGGCTATCTGTGATCTCTGAGCCGTGCCGCCCACTTTCTTTCTGCCTGTCTTTCTCTTTCCTTTCCTCTCTCTGCTCAGTTTTCCACCTCTAATTCTCTGCGTGTTTCCGCTGGTCGGCTCGCGTTACCGGCTGTTTCCTCGCATTCGTAGACCCATCAGAACCGCCATCCGCTCTGAGCCAGCGCTCACACACACACACACACACACACACACACACTCAATGCAGGACTCAGCACTAACGCTGTGTGTTATGAGTGTGTGCTGCAAGTATTTATTGGCAGGAGTGTATTGAGGTGTGTATACAGAGAGCACTTGAGGACAGTAAAGCCGACTACATACAGTACTGTGTGAAATTCTGCTGTCTGAGAAAGATTTATTTACAAATTGTCAGTCTTTTCGTGTGCTTGGTTTACTTTGCACTGAATCCGAGTCATATTCACCTCATTTCTATTTTTCTTCACACATCAGATCACGTCTTACATAAAGTTTTTTTTTTTTTTTTTACATTTTTTTGTTTGTTTTTAATATATATATATATATATATATATATTTGTTGGAAATGACACCAGCAGCTATGCTGGAAAAAAATACTTTACTTGAAACAGTTTTTGATCAGAAATTTATAGGAAATTTCACACAAGTATTTAAAAAAAAAAAAATGCAACATTGACTTTTTGAAAATGAAAATGTCCTTGAAAACATACTCAAAAAAAAAAAAGAAAAAAAAAATTGTAGATTATAGTTGTAATTTGTGTTATTTTGTTATTTTATTTGTTTTTCTCAGTGAATATCTTAAAGGATTGTGTTTATTTCACTCTTTATTTAGATTATATACATTTGAAAAAGTCATTGATATTTAATGATGGATTTTCATAGTTTATAAATGAGTCTGGGATAAGGGTGAAACAAACAAAAAATAAATAAATAAATAATAAAATGCACTCAAAAAGTAGAAAAAAATATGAAGGCATGCTAAAACGTTTCCAATACAGTTGGAATTTTCATAATACAGAAATAGAAAAAGTTGAAATATGTTAATTATGTTAAGTATGTTTTAATAAAAATCAACTCTTATGACATAAAAGTGCAAGAAACAATGGTGTGTGTGTGTGTGTGTGTGTGTGTGTGTGTGTGAGAGAGAGAGAGAGAGAATAAGAAACTACCTTGTCTTTATGATGTGCAACATAAATGTACTATCATCATTTCTTCATTATGACTGATCTGAGTTTTCTCTGAAAAATGAGCAAAATCTCTTTATTACATAAAAACAACACTTTTTTTTTCCTTTTGCAAATCAAATGAATCTGCTCCACATGGTGATGTAAAATGTCGTACAGTTTGACATAAAAGACTGTTGATGTCGCACCGTCTGGTTTCAGTTTTACCCAAGATCTTCACTAGTTTCATATCGCATCTGATAAACACAAGTCATAAAGGGCAGCAAGAAAAAAACACATGCTGTGCCGCCGGTTTAAAACAGCAGACACATGGGCCTGGAGATATTCACCACAGCAGCTCTCTGCTGCCGTATAAAGCCCTGTCTGAACGTGGAGGGATGGAGTGTGTGTGTGTGTGTGTATTTGTGTTATAACTCTTTATTAGCAGTGGAAGAGTTTGTCAGGGTCATTTTGTTCACTTACACACGTACACGTCATGATGAAGGTCAGTGGTATTACTGACCGCTTCAAAAGGTCACCAAATACCTGCGTATGAATATTCACACTGCACAATTTATCAGTATTTGCTAACAAAAAATGATTTTTCCAGCACAAAACAGCAGAACTAGAATATTACCAGCTTCCAGTAGTGTATGTATAGAGTTTTCTAGAATTATTAATAAGTATCATTCAAGACTTTCCTAAACTAGATGTGAATTGGTGCTTAAATTCCTTTTATTAAAACATATATATATATATATATATATATTCTCTTTCTTAGTGTTTTTGACTTGTTTTCCATTACTAACATCTAACCATTCTTGAATCAGATGCATTTACTTGAGAAGCAGAATGACTTAAGACATTGTCTTGTTTTATACAATTTTATAAACATTTTATTTAATGAATGAATTATTATTATTATTTTTTTTTTAAATGAAAAATATCTGTTAGGGGAGTAAGAAAAATCTTAATTCAAAGGCTAAACAAAACTGTTTATTTATTTATTTATTTATTTTCTGAAAGCAAGACTTTTTACAAGTCATTTTGTTTCTCAAGTAGATATTTGTTCTAGAAAACAAAACCAAAACACTGTTGTTTTGTTTGTTTGTTTGTTTTTTGCTCTCTTTTTTGTTTGTTTGTTTTGTTTAGTTTTTAAGTGGTTTGTGTTTTTGTAAATCTGCACACAGCGATTTTCTTAACCAGCGTTCTTGTCTTGTTGACCAGTAATTATATCTAAACAACTTTAAAACAAGATAAATTTACTTAAGAACCAAAACATCTTAAGATATGAAGACTACACACACACACACACACACACATGCATATTGGACTAAGTTTAGGTGTGTTTTAAGAATAAATAAGACAACATTTCGTGAGTTTATCTTTAAAACAAGAACAAATGTTGACTTATTTTGACTTATATACAAATTTGCAGTTTGTTCTTAGGTTTTTATTTTTTATGAAGTACATGTATCTTGTTATGAGATTGTTTTTTATTATTATTACTAGATATTTTTAAAGATAGTATCACTATAAAGCAAGATAAATTTACTTAAGAACCAAAATGTCTTAAGATAATGAGACTTGTTTTCAATGAATGGACAAAGTGTTTGTGTGTCTTAAAAATAAATCAAACAAAACTTTGTGCGATTTATGGCTAAAATAAGAACAAACTATTTCAAGATGTATTTTGCATTTATTTTCATATCAAGTGAATGCATCTTTTGTTTTAAGATTTTTTTTTAATATATAGATATTTTCACTCTGAAACAAGACAAAAATGGAAAAAAAAAGTGCATTATTATTTTCAGAAAAAAGATACGGTTTATGTTTTACTGGTTTAAGTATAAAGTAAAAAAGGAAGAAACGGAGGCGTTTGTTCGATATTGCAGTTATACCATCACTGAAGTCAGCGAAACTTCAGAAATCTTGCAGAAACACACACACACACAAACACACATGTGTGTGAACCGAGGCCCTGATCTGTTTATCAGAGAGTTTGAGGTTTAGCCGTTTCAGCTTTAGCTGGCGGGTTAAACGCCAGTCGTTCTTTGGATAGAAACCCCTTTTATCACCCTGTTGTCTTTTTCACCACTGAAGAACACACATATTTGGTCTTACATCTCAACTTTCCCATAAAGCATTTTATTGAGCGTGCGTCGCTCGGATGAGAGAAAGTTAATCGTGCAAAATTGTTTATCTAAAAACAGACAATTAACTACAGTAAAATGAGGCCTATTTATCCTGGAAATTAGAGTTTAATTATATCAATACTCACATTAATTATCTGCTCACCGTGGCTGTATGGTCAAGCACATTATTGGCTCTCGGACGGCGCGGCTTGTGTGCTAAACAATAAAGCTTCATAAATTAATATGCTTAGCAGCTATAAATAGTGTTTGCGTTAGATGCGTGTGTATGAAAGGCTGTAGCATATGTAATTACTGTATCGTACATGCAGTTAATCCTATACAATGCTCGCTGCTGTCCATCTGTCAGACGCGCAAATGTGCCGTATTTCATGGCGCTGTGGAGGAATTCTGGGGGATTTTTTGAGACAGGGATGCTGGTCATGTGAGGTGTGTTTGCAGTATGTGTTTCGAGTGTAATATAATGATTTAATTGACAAAGTATTTCAAGTTATACAGTATCTTCTTTTCAAAGGAAAGCTTAAATGTTTCAAGGAATAATTCAGTCAAAAACAGCCTTTTTTTCGTAGAACACAAAATGAGAAGTTTAGCAGAATGTTCACGCTGCTCTTTTCCATACAATGAAAGTCAATGGGGACTTGGGCTGTCGAGATGCAAAAATAATAGAAAACGCACAATGAAAGTCTTATGTTTAATATTCTAAGAGTTTTGACCAGCTTTTGTGCATGAAAAGGACTGAAATTGCATCGTTATTCACAGAAAAAGATGAGACTAATACAAGGTTTTAAGTTTCATACAGTATTTAGACTAATAACCATTGTGAAAAAGTAACTTTAGAGTACTTTAATAATAAATCACGTACTTTTAAAAGAATGAACTTAAGTACAAACTGAATGGAATGTTTTCAGACAGTTAACTGCATATTAATTGCAATTAAAAATGTGTTATAGTTTAAATTTAGCATCTATTTTAGAAATGTAGAACTTAAGGGTGCTTTTGCCTCAGTTAAGTTGGTCTTTATGTAATTTCATAATTTCTTCTATTGTCTGTTATAATTGTTGTCGAATGTGCAGACAAGCATTTACATAAACTAAAATATGCTTTAATGTCATTTCTATTGAAACTTGTATGTCATGTATTTAAATGTAATTGCAGTTACATATTTGTAATGATGAAGTTGCAAATTTGTGCATTTAAAATATATTAACTTTAAACAAAGTATTTTACGTGTGCTTTTTTTTCTGTAAAACACAAAGTTAGATGTTTAGCAGAATGTTCACGCTACTCTTTTCCATACAATGAAAGTCAATGGGGACTGGGGTCGCCAAGCTCCTAAAATACCAAAATAGCACCATAAAAGTAGTCTTATGTTCTATATTCCAAAATTTTGACTCACTTTTGAATTATAAACAGACTGAAATGCCATTGTTATTCACAAAAAATCCCTCCGCCACAGCTCTTACATGTCACTTCCACATATTCAAATTTCCACACCACGATCGGCTGCGAGACATGCAAGAACCTTCTGAAATGAGTCGCTCAAGGGCTCAGTGGTAATCACTCGTGGATCGACCCTTATAGGGTTACCAGCTTAGATCTTCAACCACTAGGCCACATCAACGTACAAACAAATCATCATCTCTGCAATTTGTGGCTCATTCACTGTCATGATTGATGTCAACTTTACATCACCTGTGACCAGACTCGACCCCCGATCTCTGTGATCCATCGCACGTTGTGATTAGTCACATGAGACAGGAAGTAATGGCCACGTCGTGATTTGAGGAGCAGCCCTGACTGATGGCTGTTCATTAACACAAGTGTTGAGATCCTATCAGATCCATCTGTTATTCACGCAGAGATTGGGCTGATCTCATGTCTCTGATATCACAATGACATGTATGAGCCTTTTTTTTAATTTTTTAATCTTGATTCTAGATTTACATAAATATCAGGGAAAGCGAAGGCAAGAGTACAGTGTTAAAATACAAGGTCATCAGATGCATATAGTATTTAGGACTTCAGAGTACTTGCTACATATATAACGTGCTTTAAAAGAATAACCTTAAGTGTGAACTGAATGATTTTTTTTTCAGATGTGTAATAGTTTCAATTTATATTAAATGTGTAATATAATGTGTATTAGTATTGCACACAATATAATGTGCCATAGTTTAAATTTATTTTAAATGCAATTAGCTGAACTTTAGAGAGCTTTTTTGAGCCTCTTAATAGGACTTGAGTGCATCTAGTAATTTCATAATTATTTCCAATGCTGAATGTACTGAGAAGCATTTATGATATTTATACCTAAAGTATACTTTTATTTCCTTTATATTGAAAATTGTATTTTGTATGTTTAAATATATTCTTGATTACACATTTGTTAATGATGACGTTGTAGTTTAGATCACTTAAAATATATCGTCTTTAAATGTAAAGTACTTTACATGTGTTTTACATGTTAGTCAACGTATCAAAATAATTCTGATTCTTTAAATCATGATAGAAGATTATTAAAACCACAATTTAAAATGTGAAGAAAAACTTGCAATTTGACAAGTACAGTTTTAAAAAGTACATTTTGTAATAAAATATGTTTACTAAAATATGTTAGTCATGGAAGTGTCTAAGTACACTTAAGTGATATTTTATTTTATTTTATATATATATATATATATATATATATATATATATATATGCAATATTTTTATATGAAATGCACATTCAATATAATTCTTATAACTCCTTTTGGTAACACTTTATTTTAAGGTGTCTTAACTAGTTGCTTACTAGCATGCATATTAATAGAATATTATCCATTTATTAGTAGTAATTAAGCACATATTAATGCCTTATTCTACATGACCTTATTCTACATCCCTAATCCTACCCAATACCTAAACATAACAACTACCTTACTAACTATTAATAAGCAGCAAATTAGGAATTTATTGAGGGAAAAGTTGTAGTTAATAGTTAATAAGTGTTCACTATTCTAAAGTGTTACCCTCCTTTTTTATGAAGTAGAGTAAATACAAATGTAATAAAACAACAGTGCAACAATGCAACAACATAATGTAACAAAGATGTAACAATGTAGAACAAATACAATGCACATAGTGAAACAATATACAGTACAACATGATGTAACAAAGCGACAATAACAATGCAACAATATAACACAATGTGCAGTTTGTTACATTGTTACATGTTGTGGCAACATAACAGAACGAATACATTGTAACATAACAATGTATCAACATACCGCAACATAAAATAACACAATGAACAATTTAACAATGTAACAGCGCAAACTTAGTGACGTAACCACGAATTCACTGGGATGTAACAACATAACACAACATAATAACAACGTGCAATTTAACGTAATGTAACAGCATCAACGTGGCGATGTATCAGAATGAATACATTAGAATGTAACAGAATGAATACATTGGAATGTAACAACATAACTTATAACATAACGTGCAATTTAATATAATGTAACAGCGTCAATGTGGCAACGTAATAGAATGAATACACTGGAATGTAACAACATAACGCAACATGTAACACAACGTGCAATTTAACATGATATA
Source organism: Acrossocheilus fasciatus (assembly GCA_036784905.1). Taxonomy (NCBI): domain Eukaryota; kingdom Metazoa; phylum Chordata; class Actinopteri; order Cypriniformes; family Cyprinidae; genus Acrossocheilus; species Acrossocheilus fasciatus. Next base: position 21,630,035 of record CM071962.1, on the reverse strand, counting down.
ACAGCGTAAACTTGGTAACGTAACAGAACGAATACACTGAAATGTAACAACAACGCAACACATAACATAACATGCAATTTAACAATGTAACAGCGTCAACGTGGCAACGTAACAGAATGAATACATTGGAATGTAACAACATAACACTACATAAAATAACACAACATGCATTTTAACATGATGTAACAAAGTGATTTAAGGAATGTAACAATGTGGCATAGCACAACATAACGTACCAATGTAAAGTGACAACGTTAGGGGATGTAACATAACAGTGTAACACAAAACAATGTAACAGCATAACATGAAAAAAAATCTGACATTCTAAAAAACAGGCTTCATGTGGTAAAATCTAAATTAACTTGTGTCATTGTTTATATAAAACAAATCATGTAATATATCGGATAGAAGTAGTCCCCTAAGGTAACAACTGCACAGTCACATATTATAATGTGATTTGCATTATACAAAACAAAGTATAATGTGAAGTGAGGTAATGTAACTCTCTACTGTAACACTATGCTATGTGACGTATGGTAACGTGATGTAACAACATTTAGCAGCTTACTGTAATGTAACACACACCTATCCAGCCAAGACACAGAAAGAACTAGCCAGCTAATAGAAATACAAATACAAATAAAAGACTGGTTAAATAAAACGTGCAACAATTATAATGCAGAAACAAAAAGATTGAATAGATTGTGTCTTAGTGTTTCCATCAAGTGCAGCATGACCACGTCAGTCTCTGGGAAATGATGAGATTATATTACGACAAGTGATGCTCACATTTCTATAAGCGGCATCAATCATAAAGTTAGTCACTGTCATTGGGACTTTCCTCGTTATTTCAAATGATTTAACAATGATTTAACTACTGAACACGTAAAAAGTGAAGTGCGATGTTTCTGAGGAGAATTTTTAGGTTGTGTAGTCTTCATGTGCCAACTAAATAGACACTGTTTTTACCAAATGTGTGTGTGTTACCAAGTGTGTTTTTTTTTAGCTGTGATGAATGTAGGCCCTTCTGGCGGTGATGTCACAGTACAGTCAAGTTCCTCTTTTTGGAGGCGTGACGTCACAGTAATCAGTTAATCCAGCCACACAGGATCACATTATCTCTCTGCAGGAGCGACGGACACTGGCGTTAATGGCTTTTTAAATGTCAGCGAATGTCATGGAACGATGAAACGGGAATCGGTTATCCCAGGTCGAAGTGATCATCTCTTTCTTTCACTCGTGTTTCCTGTTCCTCTCTCTCTCTCTCTCTCTCTCTCTCTCTCTCTCTCTCTCCGTCTGTCTCGCTGAAGGACTCCAGCACGCGGCTACGGCGCAACTTTCACCGACGCTGATGTCAGCATGATTTATACAGCAAACACACACACACACCAACAATAGAGGAGAGTGTGTGTGGCTGTTCTTACACCAGTAGTGTGTGATAGTGATTTATTGTTTGCTTTTGTTCGTGTGTGTCTCCCTGCGTGTTTCCAGATTAAGAATTTTGCTTCTTTTTCTTCACCTTTTTAGTTTTTCCTCCTTTTATTTTTTTAATTTTTCCTTTATTATTTTCTTTTTCCAACCATCAGTCTTTTTTAAAGTTTTTTCAACTTGTTTTCTTTCCTTTTTCCTTTGACTGCTTGGAACAACAGTAAATTGTGTGTGTGTGTGTGTGTGTGTGTGTGTGTAGTTTACTTTTCTTTTTTTGTGCTTATGTCTTTGTTTTACATTCTTCAACCTTTATATAGATACATATATATATATATATATATATGTATTTCCTTTCCTTTTTCTATGTGCTCTACCCGGAACAAATTCAGTATTCATAACCTTTTTTTTTCATCAAGCATGTCTTCATGTGTCCTTCAGTAAAGCGGTTACTCATAATGCCATGATTTTGCCATCTATAATTCATAATATTATTCATAACTTCTTGTACTCACATATAAGACATACAAAGTGATGAATTCCTGTGAATGCAATTATAATCTAACACATAAAATGAGAGCGAGAGAGTAATCCTGACTCCTTAGTGTTATCTTCATACTAAAATATGCCACTTGCATGTGAATGGATCTATTACTGCCCCGTCCTGCCAACCATATAAACACGTCTCGCTGCATTACATCAACACATCTCAAAATCAATCATCAGCATCAATGCAGTATTGATTTTGAAATTCTGCTACCCACTACAAAGTAATACAAAGTTTAACTCTGACGTCAAAGTCTGTGAATCTTCCAGTGTGATTCATCATATAGTGTAATTATGAGTATGTAGGTGTTGAGCGAATCATACTATGAAGATATGGGCATATATATATATATATATAGTAGAAGCAAATATGAACAGAGAATGAATATGGGACATCTGATCCCAGAGCAGTATTAGAGGAATATGATTTTAAGAATATAAGGTGTGATAAAATATTCATGGATGTTTTGTGAGGTTTTATCAGGTTGCTTTCCCCTGATACAGCACATGTTTGATGGTTTGACTGTCCTGGGACAGGATGTACAGAACAGGGCAGAGGGTGCATGCATTTTCAGGTTTTGAAACAAACATTTGGTTCATGCATTTCCGCAGGCCTTGCAAAATTTATAGCACGCACACCTTCACATTATTAGGAACATATCGTTCTGATTATATGCTTTGTCTGTGTGTGTGTGTGTGTGTGTGTGTGTGTGTGTGTGTGTGTGTGTGTGTGTGTGTGTGTGTGTGTGTGTGTGTGTGTGTGTGTGTGTGTGTGTGTGTGTGTGTGTGTGTGTGTGTGTGTGTGTGTGTGTGTGTGTGTGTGTGTGTGTGTGTGTGTGTGTGTGTGTGTGTGTGTGTTTGTGAGAGAGAGAGAGAGACTGTCGCAGGTGCTGTGTTCCTCGTGTATGAGTCTGATCACTGACTTTATAATGAACACACACACTGATTTTAATGGGCTCTTGTTTAATTAGAGGCACAGGGGAGGGTCAGTGTCACGGACACACACACACTCGGCCATGACTGTCATTATACAGGGTCTCAAAGCTCATGCTAATTGCTGATTTAATTAATAAGTCAGTAGTACCTGCTAATCAGCCAATCAGATGCAGCTGTGTGACACGCTCATCAACACCTGTTAGATTATAGAAACATCATTAAACCTGCTGTTTTTGTATTATTCTCACACTCACCAAGTGCAATATATGTAAAAGAAGTGTCTTTGAAGGGAAAAAAATAAAAATAAAAAATGTTTAGTTTAGGTTGTTGGTTTTTATATTAAACAAATTCCATATCATACTTTTTTTTTCTTATTTCAAAGTGACACAAACAGACAGTCTTGTTTGTTTTCATGCTTTCATTAATGATTTAATTGAGCGAGTGAATCATGGGTAATTGGACACCTGCAGAGTCTGTTGATCCGTCAGAATGTAAACAGGAAATGACAGTGATCTGGAATCAGGTGACAGGATGATGTCAAATCATGGGATTGTTTATGTCTGCATCAGAACTTGTGCATCCATCTATCCATCTACTAAAAATTAGCCAAATAAAGCAAAAAGCAATGAAGTTTGTTATAATTTATAAAAGAACATTTAAAGTTCTCTTAAGTTAGAATTTGTTGGTGTTTATATAAACTTTACGTTTCTTTGTGGGTTTCTTTTTTGTTTCAGTTTAAAAAGTCGATCTGAAAATGCATGTTACTTCCATTATATGACAATACGGTGTTATCCCTTATGAGTATTTTTGTGTTTTCCATTTTCACTTTAATTTTTAATAATTAGTATTGTGTATTTTAATCATTTTTAGTAGAGGTTTTTTTTCTGTCTATATAGTTTTTTTTTTTTTTTTTACATTATTGTTTTAGTTATAATTTATTTTAGTGCATCAATTTAAACTAAACTAAATTAAAATGAGATTTTTTTTTAATAGTTTTATTTTTTGTTTTGTTATTTTTTTGTTTTGTTTATTTTTTTGTTGTGTTTTTTTGTTTGTTTTGTGTTTCTTTGTTTTGTTTTTTTGTGTTGTTTTGTTTCTTTTTTTGTGTGTGTGTGTTTTGTTTGTGTTGTTTTGTTTCGTTTTGTGTTTTGTTTTGTTTTTTTTTGTTTTGTTCCAAGTAACACACATTTAGGGTTTTCATTTTAGTTTCAGATTTAGTTTTAGCTAACTATAATATACATGGAGACAAATCTAAGTATAACAATTTTACAATGCGAAGAAATTGTGAACATCTTTGAGTCAGCGTCAGCCCCTAAAGGACGGCCGTTGTATAGCCTCTTCAGATGTTGTGTCTAATAGTTTGCTGGCGTGGTTCTGGCAGTGAAGCCCCGTCTCTGGGTGCCAGTCAGCAGGTCTGGCCAGTCCTGGGAACGCTGACCTCTCAGCGTCTCTTTCTCTCTTCCTGGTTCAATCAATCTGCTGAAATCAAACCCATCAGGTCACCTTTATCATTCAGAGCATGTGTGTGTGAGCAGGATGAAACCCAATCCGCCACCATGAAACGCTCGCCTATATTTAGTTCATCCATACGTTAACACATTTGCAAAAAAATATGCAGAGTTTCCACGGCATGAAATTTTGCTGACGTGCCGTCAGTCAGAAGTCGATATCAATGTTAGCTTCCATATCAAGTCGTTAAAAAACCTGCCCTTCATAAAACACAGCTGATAACTCAAAGGAGAGAGCAAAATTATATAGAGTGCATTACTGCAAAGCGTTTCATGCATTTGTCAATAATTTGACTACACAAACGTCCTCTACATTTTTCAAGTTATAGATGTTGGGAAACTGATCATTATACACAGAAATACAGCAGCGTATTTCAAAATATACAATACTGCTCAAATGTTTGGGGTCAGTTATTCTGTTTTATATTTTAAAGAAATTAATACTTTTATTTAGCAAGGATGCATTAAACTGATTAAAAGTGACAGTAAAGACATTTATGTTACAAAAATTATATTTCAAATAAATAAATTAGTTTGAACTTTTGAACTTTCTATTCGTCAAAGAATCCTGAAAAATAAAATGTATCAGTTTCCACAAAATATTTGGCAACACGATTGTATTCAATATCGATAATAATCAGACATTTTTCTTTTTTTAAATAACATTTCACAATTTTACTGTATTTTACATTAATAATGTTATAAAACATTATTTAATAAATAGATGATTTAAGAAATAATATTGCAATTATTTGCATATTACTACTTCTTCTGTTCAATAAATATAACTCGCAGTGTTACAGATATTGTAAAATATAAAAGCCTGCACTTAAAATGCTCCGAGGTCAAGAAGTGAAGTTCTCAACCCATTTTATTAATCTCTAAGATGCAGAACACAGAACATAAAAGCGGTATTTTAAGCTAAAAGCGAGGTTACTTAAATCAAACGCCATAAATGCAAAGCCAAGCATCGTCGAGGCCCGAGATCTGAGCATATGAAACACGTCTCTCTGCTTTCCAAAGATCCTGAACGCGGTCCAGCGTTTTAAGAGTGCGGTGGCCGGCCAATATTCATTTTAGCCAGTGACTGCACATTAGCAAATTCATCTGAGAAATATATTACAGATCCAAGAGTAATGATGATGACTAATCTATAACATCATAAATCCAGCATTGTCAACCTGTCCCTCTTTCATAAGGGTGATTAAATTATTGTTGTGTCGAGGTGAAGTAATTTATTAAAAAGTGCCATTATGTTTATTTACAAGCCAAGTGCTGGTCTTATGCCAGTAATACCATTAACTGCACTGTTGAGACCCATTATGCAATAAAATACACAATAGTAATTGTAAGATAACAAAGGCAGGGTTTTTTTCTCTCTATTTTTCCAGATGATTATTATGTTTGCAAGTGTTATTATGTTCTTTCAAAGTGCTATAAATCCCAAAGCCGTGTAAATCACCGGGACTTGCTGAGTACGGGAACTTTCTACAGAGTCCCGCACTTTATATGTATTGCGTTCATCTGTTTTCTTCAGTGAGATTCACAGACTCTCGTGAAGCAAAACTATCGACTTCTGTTTGCCTGTTTTCTTATTCTGCTCTTCCAACGCTATCTCACGACCAATTCGAACGTATTTTACGAGGTGGTTAATTCGTACGACCTCACTCGTACGATTTTGTACGATTTGTCTAGACCCCAGTGACGGTTAGGTTTAGGGGCGGGGTTAGGTGTACGAATTGTGCAACTCATAAAAAAAACGTATGATTTAGCAAAAATCGTACGAATTAGCCACCTCGTAAAATATGCACGAATTGCCGTGAGCTCGGGCTGGCTCTTTCCTATTTGTCTGTTTGTACGGCAAGTCAACATTCAACACTTTTTTTTTTTTTTTTAATTGTTAAAAAAGTATAAAACTGTGAATGGAGTGGTATCCTTTCAGAAGGTGCTCATATGTACTATACACTTTAGTGGCCAATATGTACTTTTGAAGTACCTTTGAGATACTAATACGCAAGATTTATGGGTAAAGAAGGTACAGAGATGTACTTTAGGGAAGCACCCCAATGATTGTTTTTTTTTACCTAGTTACACTTTTTTAAAAGCCTATACCCACATTAAAAATACTATAGCTATTTACAGTAAATACTATAGCGTTTTTTAACCATATTATAGTAAAGTACTTGAATTGATTTGTTGTGTTAATGCTGTAGTTGCTGTGGTAATATAACAACTATAGTAATATAAACAAATTACTAAGTTTTCTACAACTACACACTACAGATTACTGTAGTAAAAACTAAAGTATACTACAGTATTTATTACAGTTTCACCATAGTTAATACTACAACATGCTATAGCATTCATTAATAAAGTGTTGTAAATATTATAATATATATACAGTATAATTCACTTTACTATAGTATGGTTCAAAAACACTATAGTATTTACTATAAATTACTATAGTATATTTTTTCATGTGGGAAAGATTCCATATTAGTACCTTATAGGTGCATAACAGTATCTAAAGTGTACATATTAGTACCTAAAAGATGCAAAAGTGTACTGTTTGAGAAGATACCGCACCGGTGACAGCTTTTGTACCTTTTTTCTTCCCCTGAGCAGGTATATGCACTTCTTGGAATATAATTCTGCTCTGAATAAATGGAAACTTCAGGAAGACCCTGGGTAGTGTGTGGCTGAGGAGCGTTTGATGTTTGGTCGCTGCTGAGTGTTCCTGCGACCCGTGTGTCGAACGCCAAATAATCCCTTGCTGTTGTTGCCAAATGTCAATGCAGCGCAAACAGGACAACACTAAAAATGTTGTGCGGCTTAGCAATGGCGCTCGCTCTGATCGTACTGCACTCTGTTTGATGTGATAATTAAAAACGAAAGGCAAATATTGATGCAGAGATTAGCTGGAGTCATATTTGCCCAGGGATTATGGGGAATTAGATTATCTCATGTAGAAGATCTCCCGATCGCAATCGCTCCCGCCTACGACAAACCCACCGCTGCGTTTAATGATTTTTTGCTTTTGTATTATACACTTGCTTATTTCATGCTTTTATTTCCACACCCTGAGTTCAAACATACATTGTTTTTTTTAAGGGTTTTTTTTTTTCCATTTCTATCATCGGACTATACGTGAAAATCTGCCGTCACAGATCAGTGTTTTCAAGTGAGCTTATAAACAAACACTGAATATTTACGCTTTTGTTCGTCATTTTTGCAAAGAGATGAAAACAGTCACCCTTTGCAAGGTGAGCGTTAACATGTGATGCGACGGTAGCACAGCAGCAGTATTAAATATATAATGTGCACATTTGAAATAATATGCAGTGTATAGATCTTACTCAGTGAAATACTGTATCCCACAATGCAATGCGCTTGATTCGATCTTCCATTTCCAATGTGATGAATGAACCGGAAGTAATGGACCCTTTTCACTTTTCTGGCTTTCTTAGAAGCCGAAGTTGTTATAGTTGGTTAAACTGGAATAGCTATTTTTTTTATTTTATTTTTTAAGTTTTCTTTCTTTTTTTAAATGAGCAAAATAAAGAAGTTATTATTAATTAATAAAGTTTTATTTGATAATAATTTATTCATAATTTATTTTTTTATAATAAAACTGTAAGAACTATATATGCTAAATATTTGAATATACTAATTATTATATTAAAATATACTTATTGTATGTAGTACTTACTATAGTTGTATTCTAAATAAATTATTATATCTTTATATAACAAATTATATTTTTTTTATTTATGTGAATGATCTAACGTTGTATAAAACAAAATATAAATTGTATAAATAAATATAAATTGTATTATAAATTGTAATATAAATTAATTTATATAAAATTCATTAATATAAATGAATTTGTATAAATTCATAATAATTTACTTATAATATACACTGTTATTTACTTGGTTGTATTGTAGTTCAAACACAGCCATGTTCTTAATTTACTGATTTAGTAATTATTCTTATTATTTAGATAATATTTATTAGAATTAATTTTCATATTTCAAGTTTATTTACATAGTGCTTTTTTAAAATACATATCACTTCAAAGCAACATTGCAGCAGTAAACAGAAAAAATAACAACACAAATAATAAAAATATAATTATATAAAAAATAATTACAATATAATTAGTGTTGTTTTGTAATTATAAGCTTGTATTGCATAGCCTTTTACACAAATTGTATTATATAAATAACAAAATAATCAGAATTACTTTGTAAATATAAACTTATATTACACACGTTGTATTATACAGCCATGTTCTCCATGTATTTAGTCATTTTTTAAATTATATTATATAATATCAGTTATTATCAATTAATAAGTGATCATTAACGTTATGAGGTAGATAATGTGCTTGTGTCTCCCTCTGAACACAGCTATCAGCCGCTGTTGTTGTTAAAGCGCGAGCGGGATGTTTGTTAGCGGGATCTCGACGGATCTGGCAGCTGTTTCAGAGCCTGATCAGATGCTTGAGCAACACGCGAGTTCCCGTGGGCCGCGGTGTCGAGATGCAAGGGTCCCTCCGAGGGATTAGGGCCCTTAAACGCCACGTTCGCTCCGGCTGGGAGAGAGAGAGAGAGAGCGAGCGCAGCGAGTGGAAATGCAGCTGGAAGACACCATTAGGAGGAACTGGGCGGCATTTGAATAAATCGAGTCATTAGGTAGCCGTTTGTGTGAGTGCCGTCACCACCTGACAGTCCCTCGCGTTTCTTCACTCGTCTCCCGTACGAAGTCGAGCAGATTGGCTCGTTTGCATTCGCCGGCGTAGCAGACGCTCGGAGAGACCCCCACCTCCTCTCCGTCCGTCCCTCCCGCAGCTCGGCAGCGCCTCGCAAACCTGTTTCCCTCCGCACTCGCCTTCTGGAGAGACAGATTCATCTCGCCACGCCTGCCTGTTCCTCCGTCTTTCATTTTTCATTTTTTATTTATCACATATGGCTCAGAAATTCATCAACATATGGATCCCATTGTTTGTTGCCCAGGCGGCCCTACTGTTATAGACAATAGCTGATGAGTTTGTTTGAACCTTGCGAGATCCGTCACGGCTGTTACGGTCGGTTTGCCGGGTTTCGCGAAGAAATCGGCGTTTCTCGCTGTATGTTTGGAACACAACTCGCAAAAACGCTGATGTGCACTGTTTGCATCTACATTAATATACTTACTGTAGCGCGGCGTCAACAAAATGATCATACGGCTTATTAATGCGGTGTGTTTTGGATGAATTATATATCAAAAGCAGGAGGGAGGCGGTGGTGTGGAGATGACCGGAGAGTCCGGATGTGTGGTATAGGTGGATGCATCATTCATGGACTTCGTTAAGTATGTAGTGAATACTTAACGAAGTATACATGAAATCAGAATCGACCCTGTTTACGTTCCCGCTCTTATTGTGCGAGATTCATCCGTGCGTGTTATTATAAGTTTGTTTTGCTTATATAACTTGGGACGTCAATCTAAAACTTTTCTAGTTGGCTGACGACGCCCCCCTCCTCCCTCCTCCCTCCAACCACCTGTCATATAGAGACGTCCAATCAAATCCCAGCGGATTCAATCAAGCCCCACGACTGAAAGACGGCAGAGTATGGAAGTAAAATTGGCTGTGAGCGCCGTTTCAGGTTGACTTCAACAGCAAGCAAACAAATCCGAACAAAATTCACAGATTTCGTTTATTTACTTGATTGTTTTGTTTCTATACAAATTACAATATACTTATAGTTCGGATGAAAAAGATTATATTTTAAAACTATTGGAGTATACAGTAAATAGTATATTGCAATATATTTAGAATTTTAGTTTATTATAATTAAATAAATATAAAACTATTTAAATTTTAATGAATAAATCATTTTCTAAATATTACACTATATGTTATACAGTATAATATAAGAATGTATTATTCATGTTATGTAATATGGTTGTATTCTATTGCGCAAAAAAAAAAGTTCTCTATTTAGTCATTTTTTAGTAACTAATATTGTTAAATAATAATGATTATTAATTAATATATCAAGTCAAGTTTATTTGTATAGCGATTACATCAGGTTATGGAAGTAAAAAGGGTTGCGAGCAGCATTTCAGGTTGACTAACAGCAAAATTATTGCAAAAATAATAAGTCAGGTTTATATAGCAATTACATCAAGCAAAATGGGTTTTGAGCGACATTTCAGGTTGACAGAAAAAAAAACGTATATATGTATGTATGTATGTGTGTATATATATATATATATATATATATATATATATATATATATATATATATATATATATATATATATATATATATATATATATATATATATATATATATGTGTATGTATGTATACGTATATATATATATATGTATATATATATACACATATACATATACATATATACATACACATTTATATATATATATATATATATATATACAAAATGTTATTATTATAATATCGTATATAACTGTGGGCCTAATAGCAGCTCATATCACTTTAGCGCACGGCCTCTTGTGGATTTTTGTTTTAACATATCGCAGGCCGTCACAATAATGATTTCTCATGATTTGTTTCTCATATACACACCCAGGTGATGTAGCTCTAATAAAAACGAGGATAAATGATTCATAGTCACAGGTGATTTGAGTTTCAGGTGCTAATCTACAGCATGGAGTGATTGCAGAAACGCGTCCCGTCGCAGCTGCTTTTGTTTTCTATTAGACGCTGTAAAGCGCTGTTGTCGCTGAAGCTAATTCTTTAGTTTGGTTCTTGTTAAGTCTTGTTTGGGTTGTTTTCTTTAGTTAAGGGCTCCCGCTGAGGGGCTTCAGCACTTCAAAGGCGAGTTTGCTGAGCATGGTGTTCGCCTCAAGACCGAACGCAAACACGCCGAGTGTTTAACGGCTCAGACTTATTCACAGACATCATTAAATAACACAGAGATGGACTAACACAGACTCCTCGACTGCGACTAAGATGCGATGAGCTGAGAGACTTGTGCGGGTGAGAGAATGGCTAATTATCCTGCGTTAAATTGCATCGCACTACATTCATCTAGTTTTAACAAGCTAACAAAGGGTTAGTTCGTCTAAAAATGTAAATTCTCTCATTATTTTCTCACTCTTGTGTTGTTTCAAACCTTTGTGACTTACTTTCTGAAGTGGAACACAAAAGGAGACGTTTAGCAGAATGTTCGTGCTGCTCTCTTCCACACAGTGTAATGAACGGGGACTCGGGCTCTCAAGATGCAAAATGACAACAACTTGCATAAAACTATGATAAAAGTGACGTGCGAGCAGTGTTTAAGGTCTTGTAATTTGTACGCTTTATGTGTAGAAACAGAATTAAATTCAAATCATTGTTCACAGAGCGTTTCTACAGAATTGTTGCTTTTTGCTTATTTTTTATTTTATTTCTTAATTATTATTATTAGTTTGTTTATTTATTTATTGGTTTGTTTCTCACACAATATAATGCTTATTTATTTATTCATTTTTATTTTTATTTTTTGCTTTGACTGTGAGTGTGAAACATCAATAAAATAAAACACTTTCATTTTATGGAAAATAATAGCTTTTGTGTGTGTGTGGTCTAAATATTATTAATAAATTATACAGGTTTGGAACAACAATGATGACCGAATTAATTTTTTATTCAATTTTTACGTTAAATTGTTGTGCAATGAGGTTGGAGTGTTTTGAAACTTACTGAAAACAGCATGACTAACATTATCTATTTACTTAAGACCACAAACACTTCTTTTATAAGACAACAGACTTTCAATATAAAATTTGGTATCTACAATTTGATTCCAAAATGAAGTGTTGCTATAGTAAAACCATGGCTAATTTTCATAAGATGAGGAGTAATTAACCTAAAAACCATGATTCTGTTTCTGTTTGCTCACCTGCATGTGAACTATTCCTTTAAATGGCTGCATCTCTATGCGCTGGTGACAAAGCTATTTATGTAATACTTTTGATAGGTATTGATTGGACTATGCAGAAACTTATAAAGAGAGAAAAATGAGCTTGAAGACTGAACATGGCAGCTGGAGGAGCTCTGAACACGAGATCTAATGAGGAGGACGGTGACAGAGAGAGAGAGAGAGAGAGAGAGAGAGAGAGAGAAATAAATAAACACCATTTCCACTGCCAATTTAAAAAGCTCATATTCTACACTTTTATAGCATTTTATTATTTCCCTAAAGTCCACTTACAAGGTTATTCAAGGTTTCTTGCACCAAAAGTGCCTTAATTTAGTTTTTTTTTCACAACTATTTTCTGGCCTCTCTCTGACCCTTACAATTAAACAGGCTGTTATTGCAACTGTTTCTTCTCTGTGTACCGGCTCGCTTCACACTTCATCAGCGCTCAGCACTCGTTTAGTAAGTTCATCCTGCCGCGCAGCGCTGCTTTTTGACTGCGAGGTCCCCCATGGTCCAACTTTCCAGTTCTTCATGATTCACTGGATATAGAATTTTTTTTTTAAATATATTTTTACACAATTTCTGCCCAATAAAATATTTTAGAGCTTGGCAAATGTATATTCATGAAATGTATAAAACTGCCCATGGGGTTATCAGAATGTATTATTTTTAAAGGACTTTTCCAGGTCTAGAAATTAGACTTTATTTATCACCTTAAGACAATGGTTCTTCAAAGAAGGTGAAATATGTCTTTTTTTAGTGGTTTTAGCTTATTTAATGCTTGTTCTGTCTTATTTTAAAGCATTTTAACTCATCTTAATCATTTATTATTATTATTAGATTTTATTGCAATTTAAATTCTTTTTTTTTTAGATTACTGTTGCAAGTAAAATTTAACAAATAAATAAAAAAATAAATAAATATGTTTGTTTGATAGTTAGTTAGAATTAGAAAGTTATCTTTTATATTAAAATCCATCATACAAGTTTGTTAAAAAGTATATGTGTGTATAATTTTTTTGTCTCTGATCATGTTGTACCAAGTGTGCCGGACCAGAAACTCATGCCTCCTCAGAAACAGTCACATGACGGCAGTGAGACTGGAGTGTGTGTGTGTGTGTGTGTGTGTGTGTGTGTGTGTGTGTGTGTGTGTGTGTGTGTGTGTGTGTGTGTGTGTGTGTGTGTGTGTGAGCGAGCGCTCCCGTTCACACTGTTCAGTCTTGGTTGTTCTCAGGTGTGTGTGTGTGTGTGTGTGTGTGAGTGACCTTGGAGTGGCGGCAGTGCTTAAACAGTGTGTCAGCGAGTGTGTTGAAGCGTGTCTGTGCCGATTATGAATGTTTCATTACTGCCACCTCAGCCTTTAGCTGTGAGCTTTCCACTAAAGCACACTGACAAATCCTCTTTCTTCTCGCCTTTTTTACCTCCTCTCTCTCTCCCTCTCTCTCTCTCTCCTCGATGGCCGTCTAGCTCCTTTCTCTGCGCTCGATTTCAGGTACTCTCGATTTTTCTTTCCGCAGTTTTTCCGCCGCTCTCTCTCTGATGAATCTCCAGACAGCAGGGAATAATTGTACTTGGGGCCGAGCGCTCGTTTTTCTTTTTGTTTGAAAGGCATGACAGGTAGACTTCTCCTCTGCTCTCTCCGCCCTCCCTTTCTCTCTTCCGCACAAAGAGCGCACAAAATAAGTCAAGGTTTACAAGGTCAACTCGTCTCGCGCTAAGCAGAGCTTTTTCACCCGCAGTATTTCGACTAAAACGTCAAGAGACAGCGGAGATAAATTTGGAAAAATGTCCCGGCGCAGGCGGCCGTACTTTACTCTGATTTCTGCTGCTTGAAATTCTCCTCTGAATGAATAAGAGAGCTTGTTATCTTATTGTCTTATAATAGCAGGCGAGCGCTAGCGCACTTCATCATGCACTGCCCTGTTGAGTGTGTAAAAGTATGTCACACACACACGCACACATGAAGGGGAAAGAGGGGCACGGCAGATTAGTATCTTCTTTCTGGGGTGTGTTGAAACTCTCCCCGCATTCTGAAAGGTTTCTTTGACGACAGGAACTACTTGCGCAAGACCTTTGATATAAGTTCAGCTAAGATCTCTCAAAGGCCTTGTTCAAAACCAGTAAAACTGTCTATAATCGATCTAATCGTTCATATTAGCAACGTTTTAGAGCAGGCCTCTAAATACTAAAGATTGTGCTCTTTTTATACACAAATGATTTAACCAAAAATAACATTTGATAAATGAATGCACGCAAGTGCTGTCATCCATACAAACTGAATAAAATAAAATAAATAAATATATATATAAATAAATAAATATATATATAAATTATATATATATATATATATATATATATATATATATATATATATATATATATATTATTAGTAGCAGTATTATTATTGTATTTAATAATAATAATTTGTATTTAATTTTTTTTGTTTGTTTTATCTTTAAAACCTTTCAAGTTCTCCAGCCAGGTGTATTTTGAATGCATTTTTATGTATTTTTAATAATTACTATTGTTTGTAAGCAAGTGAGTGAGTGAGTAAATAAATAAATAAATAAATAAATAAATAATCAAATATTTCTGAAAGGCCTTGTTCAAAACCTAATCAATCTAATCATTCATATTACCAAAGTTTTTTTTTTTTTTTTTTTTTTTAAAGCAGGCCTGTAAGTAGTAAATTGTTTGCTCTTAAAAAAAAAAAAAAAAAAAAAAAATTGGTAGTAAATTTTCCCAAAGTAATTGGCAAGTAACATTGAATTAAACAGGAAATTTCACAAGTACAAAGACTGAAATAGTATTTTCTTGTAAAGCTCACTTGACAGTGTGAAACACACAGATATTTAGCAGAATGTTCACGCTGCTCTTTTCTCTAATCAGTGGCTGTCAAGCTCTAAAAAAGCACCGTAAAATGAATCCATATGACTTTATTATAGGATTTGTGTGAGGAAAAGACTGACATTTACATCATTATTTGCTGAAAATAATTTTTTTTTTTTTGGTCTTTTTTTTTTCATTCTTGGACTGAACATAACAAGCTGTTTTCATTATTTTAAATCTCACCCACTAACTTCGCAAACATAGATTTACTTACTAAACCGAATATAAACGTGTCTCTATAAACAGCGTCAGAGTGTGTACTACCTCTAAAGGAATGTATTATCTAGTCATAAACTTCTCTCGCAGTCAGCTACTGGATTTCATAAAACTAACATTGACTTTATAACGGCTCTTAATAAATATTGACCTACATTTTAATCACATGCTAATCTCGAGCGCTGGAGAGGTGACAGTTTATGGATGGCCGTGGATCATAAATTTTCCAGGTCGCATCTCTCTATCGAGTGTATCTGTTCCTCCGAGAGCCGTACGATTGATCATATTCATTAAAAATATCTACACACTTTGGCATTTCACAGCCCACTAAGCCTGTGCAAGTTTAAGAATAAGATGTAATTATTCTCCTGCAGCCAATATTCATTTCAATGGAATAATAAACTACTTGGATTAAAAGATTACTGCGCTTGGTTGTGTTTTAAACAGGCTACTGTGTGTGTGTGTGTATCTAAACATTTTTCATTTAATATTTTAATAATAGAACAACTGATTACTGTATAAATGGGTCTGAATTTGGGTCTTCGGCATTAAAAAGTTTGAAAACCCCTGCCATCGACAATTTTATGGCATAAGCACATTTTGTGTTCAATGCATTTTCCCCTCTACTTCCTGTTCGTTTTGCATAAATAGGTTACTGAAATTGTTTCCAAAACACTAAAATCATATTCTTTTTATATTTTTAGCAGCATATTCACCAATAAGTGCTTCTCTAGCCAGCTGTCTCAAAGCTCTCCTGTGCTATTAAAATCGTGTTTCACCGCAACCCAGGCGTTTCCAGAAACCTGCATCCATGCCACCGCTGAGCATTGTTTAAAGCCATGGGGTATTGTGGAATAGAATGAGGTCGACCAATCTTTTCAAAACTAATTATAATGTTTAAAAACCTAAACACCAGAAGCAATATTGGGCCAATAAAACGGAATTAAAAGCTCATTTCTGCGGGGTAATTGCACCACGCAGTGCTG
Organism: Acrossocheilus fasciatus; assembly: GCA_036784905.1. Taxonomy (NCBI): domain Eukaryota; kingdom Metazoa; phylum Chordata; class Actinopteri; order Cypriniformes; family Cyprinidae; genus Acrossocheilus; species Acrossocheilus fasciatus. The sequence goes on along the minus strand of CM071962.1, from coordinate 21,613,594 downwards.
ATATTAAACACCTGGCATGTGGTACAGCTCTCCAGCCTGTCTGAGCTTTTCACAGATGTGCCGCCCATCCTGGAGCGGGAACCGGACGTGTCCGAATCCAAGCGAACAGGTCAGAGAACAGGCATGCAGCGGCAGACGATCAGCTGCAACGATGGCTTTGTTACAGGACATGATGTCATACTGCCTCTCTTCCCCTATTTAAACAGAAAGAGGGAGCGGGAGAGTGATACAGATTGAGTGTGTCGTTGTAAATGGGGGTAGATTAAGCGGATATATTGTGAGTGTTCAGGGAAAGGCTTTTGGTTACAGCCAGGGCTGTACATACAGGAAGTGATGCAGACATATACTGGGGGTCAATGTGAGATCCGTTTACCTCTGAAAGTCACCTTTTGTCTTGCATCACTACACTGGCCTGTCCTGGACAGCACCGTATAATGCTTCTCAGTGTATCAGTAACTCTGAAGTTCTTTAGATTACGGTTAACCTCGGAAATCCGGGTGTATTTGCGTTCTTGCTGCTTAGATGGTACGCACCACAACCAGACAGTTATTTCAAGCTAGACACAGAGAGGAAAGCAGATAGAAAGGACCAGCGTTAAGTAATTCATGATATCAGATCTTAATATTGTGGTATTTAACATTGTTATAACACCCAGAATTTGAATGAATTGTAGTACTAAGGTAAATGTAGAGAAAAGGTGGTACGTGTCCAAATGAAATGACTGTTATCATGTTTAAAAAGCAGGGGTTTTTTGGTAGCTGTATGTTGCTGTGATATAAAACTATGATTCATGCTAGATTTTGTGTAAACAAGGTGAGTTGGTGTGTATAAATTTTGGTTTCCAGGATCAAGGCCGGCCTTTGAAAAACAGCGCACTCGCCCGGCGTGCTGAAAGAAAAAACATTGATTAACTATCAAATGATTCCAATACAATGATCAATAAGGCTCCGTTGAAGAAACTAGAAAAACATCCACTCATGAATCTTCCAGTGCCTCAGACACAAAGGCCTTCTTGGCAGTACATGCATGGTTATAGAAGCGGTTGAGATCATTTTTGCAGGTTTTTGCACGGCGTCTCTCTGGGATTTGGGAAAAGACAGCATGGATTACACAAGTTTTTTACTTTAAAGGGGTCTTCTTGATTTGTAGGATAAGATCTTTTTGGGATTGACCTCTACTTATCTGTCTGTCTTAGCCTGACTAGTCTCGCAGACTAACGGCTGAAGGTCTGGAATCTATGGTAGCTTTCATTGGCCAAGGCCCGCCCATGAGGCCGTTTGACCGACATGTCAAACAACCAATCACAGTTCGTTTCGTTCAGCGTCACGTTTTGGGGCGTGGAAATGTCGCCACAATAACAGACTCTCGGACGTATTTTAATTATTCTATGCTGCAAACTTAATATTTCACATACTTTTGAAAATCCAGCGTTTGGTTGATCCTGATAAGCAGTTGTCGTAACATGACGGCTTTCTTCTTTCGTGAGGGGGTTTGGCGTCACGGCATCTTTGTTTCCGGGCGGAACGTTAAAGAACACGACACACATGTCTCCCGGAAATCCTGTATAATTCAACCAATCCGACGACGACTTCGAAACTCCTGAAGTGTTTCCACCTTTGTGTGCCATATGCATCAGACGTTCAGCCAGCGGTCCGTGGGCGTGACGTCTGAGGCTGAGACTACAGCCTGACTACCTTTTTAGATACTGTTGACCTGGGGTGCGTTTCCCAAAAACAACTATGATCGCAAGTTCTGTCGTTATAGAGTTCCGTCCAATAGAGTTCAATGGAAGTAATGACCATAGATAGCGATGCTTTTGGGAAACGCACCCCTGATCTGAACTCTCTAGATTCCCAACCAATGACTAGTTCCCAGATAGCTTACCCCTGTAGTCTAGTTGCATATTTGGCTAATAATCTCTTGCGAATCTGGATAACAACTAGTATTTCCAAGAAATCATTGGGGCCAAACTCGGCACAACTCTGGAGGCAAAGCTGTTGTTTTTATTATATGTGAATCTATGCCTTGAGGAGAGCAATATCACCAGCGTCTGTCTAGACCCAGCTGAGCATTTGCTCCTCCTGCTGGGGAGGCAGAAAAGGGTCATAAAACCCAAATGATGGCCACCCAGACTTCCCCGAAGGTAGAGAGACTAGAGTAGAGGATGCCAGCCAACACAGACCCAACAGTTTTCCAGAAGACCTCGAGGCGGAAAGCTCAGATGCCCTGTCACCTGTGGCACACTGTCAACATCATTTAGTGCATGTTATTATTGGGTATTGGGTGCATTTAAGACACATTTAGAAATCTTTTGTGCCCTTTTTGTAGGTCAGACGATTGTCAATCTTGGCCAAGTTGCTCTGTGTGGCTACGATGAAGAGTTGCGACTCTCTCAAAGCTTGCTATCGTCACCTCTATAGGTCACAGATAGTTGAGGTTGGTAAGAGATGGAAATCAACGCAAAGATGTAGTGCAGATCTACCGCTCCTAGTAGATCTGCAGATAGATGCTCTGATCAGACTTCTTCCTTACGGTAGGGATAAGCCGGCACCTTTATCTGTTCGAAATGTGCTTCAGCGCTAGACACTAAACATAACATCAGACATCGCGGATGTGTCCTACAACAATCCCTCTAGTTCCAGTGCCCCCTGAATAAGACCTTGCGGAGCAGTACCCTTGTTGAGACTGGAAACTGGAAGCTTTCCTATCTATGTTCAGCCATTTGCAAACAATACAGTATGTGACACCTGGCTGGCCCAGAAACACTACATCTGTGTTCCCACTTTATCTCCCGTTATCCAGGATCGGGGCGGTCCCACCGGTTCCCACACATACACAAATGGTTTAGTGCCACTTCAGGTTTACATGCCTCACATCATTAGCTATCCTCCCTCAATCTCAGACAAATAACAACCAGTCTCTCCTCTACCTCCCCCCCCCCCAACTCTCTTTCTCTCCCTCCATCAGGGGCCCATTCATTACACGGTGACACTTTTACTGCTTCTACCTCTCCCAGACCTCTCTACCTCTCTGGAGAGAACAGATAGAACAAGAAAGAGAGCGCGAACAGGGAAGAGACTGAGTGGAACCAGAAATAGAGTGCCGCCCCACCTCCAATCCCACACACGCTCAACTCGAAAATACAGAAGGAAGAGCTTGTTTGTTTATGAGTACCATAGTTTCAGTCTTATCCCTTTGATGTACAAGGAACACCTCGTCCATCTTTCGGTATCGTACTGCAATCCATGTGTGCAATTCTGGCATTGCGTCATGGTCTCTTTATACAGTGTGTGTGTGTGTGTGTGTGTGTGTGTGTGTGTGTGTGGGAGCAAACACAGATAGGCCACCTGCACTGAGAAGGGTATGCCGTCTACATGTACATTACGCAACCCTGTTTGTGCAGGAGAGTATGTACTCTGAGCATTACACAACCGGTTCTTCATATCGCATGCTGGGTTGTGCATTTCTCACATGTTGGGAACAGATCAAGCTTATATTTTGCTCATATTTTGACACACTAAACCAGATCTGTATTGCATTTGTGTTGAAATGCCGTCTGATTTTCCGGTGTGCTAGAGTTGCTTTTATCCTCGTCTGCTAGTCCAGGTTATTGATTCCATTGGCCGCACAAGCGTGAAAGGGCGGGACAGGACTCCTTTATGATTGGTTTCTTGATGTGTCAATTACTCTGTTGGAGCGAGTAATGCGTGTGACAGGCCGTTTGTTTATGGAGTTGTTCCGGGTCATGGTCAAAGCCTCGCTAAACACACAGGCGAGGAAGGGTTCAGCTCATGTCACTCCTGGGAAACTCGCTCACCCCTGACGCACAAGGAGATTTCTTTGTTTAAATCTCAAGAGAAGTGCTCTTCTCTGGGCCTGGAATATAAAAGACTCATCCTAATTTAGTTATCCCAATGTGCACATTTGTTCACCACATACAATAATAAATCTAAGTAGTGTATAAAACATTTTGTACTGTATGCTGAGCATGCATCATTTACTAGCAGTGATGTATATGCACACATTTTTTTAACCAGTTCTTTTCAATGATTTTGTTGAATAAATTCTCAATGCATGTGCAACTCACTCGACTTTCAAGGTAGTCGCTGCGAGGTCAGTTTGACGGCTTAACTCAATATTTGACGCAATCAATCTAATGTGATATTTATTATTATTCATTACTTAAAAAAAAATCATGAATGGATTTAAGAATTAATGAAGAATAGGTTAATCATTTTTTTTTAACTTAAATTGACATCTTAAACTGATACGATAAATGAATCAAACTCAATAACTTAATTTCTCAGCACTATTTAGTAACACTAGTTTTACGGCCTAGAAACAATATAAAACAAATATATATATACTTTTTTTTTTTTTTTTTTGCCTGAGTAAAATGTGATTTTTAATTGACTAAAATTCTTTTTATTTTTATTTTTTGGTTTTGTTTTTCCCCCCAGTTGTTATTGAAACTAATTATCTGAATTAGAGTTTGTATGTTAGAGGCTAAAATATTTAATTTCACCAGCCATATACAATCAATACGTTATATCATGTTTCCATTTTTAAATGAATCTCTTTTTCTCTTTCTTTACAGACAGTGTAACACTGGAATGCTTCTGGCTTAGGGTGACCCACGGCTCCAAGACTGCCACAAAGCACAACCTCTCCAAAATCCACCCCTGATGAAGACAATGATGAGAAGGAGGAAGATGATGGAGGATTGAGAGAAATCAGAAACCCTTTATCAACCTGAGTGCCATTCCTCAGCCTTACCCAAAATCCCCATCTACTGACTCTACCCTGATTTTACAGTCAGATGTCTCGCCAACAATGAAAAACAAATTAGGAAAGCCTTGAAACATCCCTGCATGCTTGATGATGCAGTCCAGACAATAAAAGGAATTCAAAACGGAACTTCCACCAGATATTTCCAGACCACATGGACTCAAACTCTTTCTGTCTCTCTGCCACTGATGGCCCTCCGGTTCTCGTACCAGATGCTGTTTTATTGTACTTCACATTAGCCCAGCGTTTTCTAAAAGGTGGTTGGGAGGCTCTAGCCAGATGGGGTAAAGAAAGACAACAGCATTCAAATTCTTTCAGAACAGCATCTTGTGTATATTGTGTACAGGATATGAATACAGGCTTATTCTTAGCAATGTGAAGACACCACGTTTGTAAATAGTTCACAAATTGTACATTTCCTGCATTATGTCTTTGTAGGTTACGCCGTTACAACATTTATTCAACATTTTTATCTGTACAGACGTAAAGGTTGACATTGATCTCAGAGTATTTGTATTCCGTAAACATCCATTTAAACCATATAGACCCCCTCTAAAGACAACTCAAATGTTATTGCTTGTTAAGGAGACATTTATAGAGCGATCTAGACCTAGTTAAACCCTAATGCCGGATTGAGTGACTACGCCTTAGAGAACGAGAGAAACACAATTGAATTGCATCTTTTCGCTGTCTCTCTGCATCTCTTTATCTGCTGTAGAAGTCCCAGCCCGTGTGGTTCTAGTTCCCGATTCCCAGATAACTTCCAAGCTTGATTGCCAACGTCCTTGTACAGTTTAAAATTGCATCTTCTCATCTTTTTTGCCCCCTTCAAACAATGATTATCTTATGCCTGAATCCTGTACGTAGCTGTGACGTTCATGTAGGTGACCCTGCGAGGATCGCGGGGCCAGGAGGGGTCAGAGCACCTGAGGGGGGGTGGATCTCTCCTGGATGAGCCTCTCGCTGAGTTCCCAGAGGCTGAGGGCGGCCGTGGGGTCCTGGGCCTGTGGAGAGGGCAAGCAGCGGAAGCAGTTGTTGAAGTACATCCCTCCGATACCCTCCAGCTCTGGAGCCACGGCGCAGTAGACTGTAGTGGCCGCTCCCTGTTGCTGTGGAAACAAAAATGAAAATATCAGAATAAACTGAAGCAACGTGAGCAAAAATAAATACTGTTGTTCTTGTATGGAGCCTAAAGAACTGGGTGACGCTCTTCAAAGGGTCGGGGCAATACCAAAGACACTTCTAACCATCTGAGACTTGCTTTTTCTCCCCCTTAAAACTGATCGTGCGATTGGGGGGGAGTGCTTCACAGACTGTCAAAAGACACCATGGGATAGACTGTGAACTTGTTCAAATGGAGTTCTTGTTGTACTTGTACATCGGACATATGGCTGTCAACAATCTGCATGCTGTCATATAGGTACCTGCCAAATACTAGTCTAGGAACCACCGAGATGAGCGGGTTTAATGGTGGAAGTGTTCAATTCTGGCAAGTTCTATAAAAGCTTTTAAGGTGGACTCAAACCTCATGCTGTCTGAATGCTGTATCTTCTCTAGGGTTCAACGGTTAGCAGAAAAAAACAAGCGACAACAATAGCAATGACATGCACTTGCCGTTATCTCCTCTATAAGTAGGAAAAACAGGATATAATATCTCAGAAACTGGAACTGAGAAGCACTCAATTGGCAGGTTTATTGTATATCTCTTGTACGCCTGCCAAGAATCACAGACAATGATCAACACACACACAAAAACAGTATAGTTGTAGATACTGTACATAGCAGAAAGGAAGTGCTTTGGGGAAGTCTTGTAAAGACGACTGTGGGGCAGCCAGCCAAAACTGTCCATTCATCTCATGTCAAAGGGATTTCTGGATGTCACCGAGTCAATGGGGACTTTCTGTCATTGCTGGAGAAGGCATCTACACGTACACACACAAACACAAATTTAAATCCTAAACAAGGGATCCAGCACAAAGATATCCAATGGAAGGGTACCCAAGTTGGAGACGTATATCCAAATCCCCAAATCCCAGTATCCTCTGTAGCGCATGCATAAACAGTCAGGCCCCATGAAAATCTCCGAAGGGCTGTTCACACTAACAGCGATTTGCAGCAACAAAGCAACCGGAAGTCATTTGTTTTGATAAGAGTTATCGATTTGACACGACAAAGACCATTGGCGAGTTCAAATTAGGTGACCACCACCAATGCAGATGCACAGAGACAACTACTGCAGTTGCTATTATGACTTTGGCAAACTCCAGCGTCTTAATCGTTTTCAGTGTGAACCCCTTTTTAAGACAGGAAGCAGTCACTGGAATTACTTTTTTAAGATGTAAAGGTGTAATTTTGGCACCAAACTAGCAGCTACAAGTGAAATTGAGAAAACAGTCCTCCATTGTTCGAAAAATAGTCACACCGTCTTCAATGTCACACCATTGGTTGAGTCAAAAGTTGAGATGTTGGCCCCCTCAAACAAACATTTGGGGATAAAAATCATGTGTCATACAACTAGTTTAAGATCACAGTGGTATCAGTGTTCAGCCACGGTTCAAAGATCAGCCTAGCAATCCAACCCCCTCACGTTAATGAAGTTCTCATGAAACGTCAAAACCAATATGCAACACATACGCCCCCCAGTCATGCCTCTTTTAGTGTTCATTTCGTTCATGCCCTCGGGTTTGATTGTTTACACAAAAACAAATGACTCTTCACGTCTTACAGATGCTCTGCACTTTTCCGCATGGCCGATCAGCGGCTAATTGTCGGGGACGGTTGGCTATCCCAGGGTTTTAACTGTCTTGGAGAAAGAGGGATGAAGATTCAGAGGAAAAGAAAAACATGTCAGACAGAATTAGAGTTGACGTGCAGTTCAAATGTTTCCAGACTCGTCTCACAGAAGAAACCGTCCTGCGCTACTTCACACGCAACTCCAGCAGGAAGTTAACTTCTGTGAGATGCACATGAAATAGTTGGCCGCTTTATCTTCAAATAGTGCAGGAGCGTCTCAGATCTGAAAAAGCGTAGGGCAACGTTAAGGAGATCGTCTGGCAGACGTTTACAGGGACGTGCACCGATGGCCAACTCTTTAAACAGACACAAATACACACGCGTCGCAACAGTACAAAGACTTTGGCTCATTTAAGGAGCCAAATCAACAGCTGTAGCTCAAGCTGGCAAAGACTGTGACAGAACGCTTGTTAGATACACACGCACACACAAACTCGCAGGAAGAAAGCCAAGGCTGTAGTCAGAAATTCAGCAAGCGAACTTCACGCGCTCATCCCCATTTAACTCCAGTTTGTGTGTTTTTCTGTATCTGCATGTGTCGGACCGAGCGTCTTTTGAAGTACACAGATGCTGCATGTTGCTTTGGTTAGCGCGGCAATAAACATGACATCAAAAGGATGGATCTTTCTGGAGTCTTACCTGCTTTTGCAGTGATAAGTTAATACATATTTGAAGCTGGGAATATGAAAGGACGGAAAATGTCACTCAACCCCTCTAGCCAACCCAACACAGTGAGTCAATATGCAAAGATGCACTTTATGGATTCACTGCTCTTGTAATTACATTTAATGTTGCCATATGCACAAAAAAAAGTGTTCAAAGCTGTGTGAAATTATTTCCCTGGTTATTAAGGTGAGATACTAATAGGAGAATCTGCTAGACTTGAGCAAATTGCCCACAATGCCTCTTAGCTTTCGATGAGCTCATTAGAAATAACAAATGTGCCCTGAAACCCAAACCCAGAATAAAGGTTTAGAAACCATATAAATGGCCTGCAAGTATTGATTTTAATAATGTCCCGATATTTTACACCTTTATGGTCACATACGTGTTTTAAGCGTGTATGCTAACGCTAGGCTAGCAGGAGCTTAAACCAGCCTGAGGTGGTTCAGCTCATCTTAAACACCAGGGTGACCAGGCTGGTGTTTAACTGGTTGGCCATCTGCTCTTCTGGTCTGACCAGCTGGGAATTACCCAAAACCAGAGAATCAGATTAGCCCGACCACTGAAAACCAGCTTGGTATCTAACAAACCACTTCAGGCTAGTTCAAGAAGTGTTTTTTTTTTTTTTTTTTTTCAGCGGATTCTTACATGTTCTTCATGTGTCCTTCTTGTCACCTCACCTTGATTAGAATACAGTGCCCACCAGCTCAAAGTTAACGCTAATACACTTCTCACAAGCGCACATGCTCCATTGCAGCCGCCACTTGGTGCTGCTAATGCCTTCTGTAATGACGCACTGTGAAGACTAGCGTGACTGAGATTACCAGCGCTAATGGATGTGGAGTGTGATTTCAGCGCTGGCTAGCATGCTGCTGTCCCTTAGCCAAACAATGGGCTAAAATGAATCCGAACCCTCTTCCAAATGCGCTTTAGCCCATTTCCAAAGCCTGCCTAGTCTTCCTAGTGGATGTGAGATGCAGAGAGAACACATGGTTAAATCCCAGCAGCCCCATATTAGAGCTGCGCCAACTGAACGGGGCTAACGCAGAACTAGCAGTTAGCTTATGCGACTTTATTACAGTAATCGCCATCTGAATTACAGCTTAACTCAGATACGCTCGCCGTACAGTCGGCTCGATTGTTCAGTTGGGGTTTAGTACATGTGCTTTATTAGAACTTTGAACATTGAATACATTCCCATCAAGCTTTCTCAGATGCATCCTCACTAAATATAGATCTGCGATTGATCCATTGAGGCTCTAGACTGGAAAACCATTTCCTTTATCCGTTAGCAGCGGGACAATAATAGCGTTTCTAACCATGAGCCTCCTGCTTTGGTGTATTTAGCTGAGGGAGATGGTGAGATTGGATTGTCAGACTGAATAAGAGAACATGGATCTTATTGCCGTTATGCTGAACCTCCTGGCACTTGACCCTGATGGGCCTTTTGGGCAGATAAGCTTTATGATAAAACGCATTAACATGCTGGACCAGGTACTGCTCGCATTTATCAAGAGCTCAGCCCAGAAAACAGAGATAGCGAGAGAGCTACAGATCAGTTAAAGCAGTGGTTATCAACTGGTTTCGCTTCAGGACCCAAGATTTATCATTGGGCATTAAGTGACATCCCAACACACGACTACAACTCTCTGTCGTACAAAAGTCTTTTATGTTGCAATGTTTTATTCGTGGCTTCCCAAGGATGAGGATGAGGTATATTGTTATCTGCCTAATTTTGCTAGCTTTTACCAAGAGAACCACAAATTTAATCGCCAACAATTTTGACCCCAACATCGTTTTTCCTTTCTGTCCACAATTTGAACAAAACATGGGTTGAGAGCCACCAGTTGAGGACACCAGTTAAACACAAATCGCCAAAATCGTTTAATCATTTTTGCAGCAATACTAACAACCAAACCAAAGCAAATAAAACGAAGAGCAACACTTAAACGCGTCCTCTTTCAAATATAATAAAGCCCGCAAATGGACATAAGATACTTCCATTCACTCCAAAGTCATGCAATAAGTCCATTTGTCACTTTTACGTGCGTAAATAACTAATGTCTTCCTGTATCAAATGCAATTTTCAATATGAAACCTCATGCATACAGATCCAAATAAGTCGTTTTGTTTAGCAATAAATAATTGAGATGATAACACCATGTCCTAACCAGGTGGAATACGATAAAGCAACATGGTTTCTACTTCAGCGATATTTATTTATTTATTTTTTTTTTGTGCTAGGTAGTCCCGCCCACCGTGAAATCTCATTGGCCTAAAATCCTGCTCTGCATAAATGTATATTTACCATCAAATATGCTCGTAGTGTCTGGTTAGCGTGCTTCTTTTTGATTAAACGTTATACAGGTGTTTCATATTTCCAGAAAGGAAATGACCTACAATTTCACGCCTTCTAATTGTTAAACCCAGGAATGGCGCCCCCATCATGCACACCTGGTAAAATCTGACTGTATCTAGTGTACAAATTGTGATTTAATTCCTCTTTTACCATCAGTATTAAAGTCCTGTGCTGGCTGAGAATTTATAGTTGGCAGACATAGTTTTTTCGCTGTTAACTAGTACCCCAGTTTCCCTGTAGTGCTGGTGTCGCTCTACAGCCTGAACGGACGTGATCCTTTTTCCATGTAGTTTCTCCAACACAATGTAGAGTATCTGTCATATAGAGCATCACGTTATAATCAGCAGAGAAAATCACTTGAAAATGCAAGTGATGACCTTACTGGGTAAGAGTAATATCCCTTTGTTTCTAGAAAGGTTGTGTTGAATTTTCTGTCATTGCTGCATGTAATAGGTTAAGAAAAATGGTGTAAATTTTCCCGTCATTGGTCTCATGTTGTCGTGAGAGATCTGTCCACCTCCGCTGTCGGTTCCTCTGTGTTGTACATACATCTGTAAATATCGAACAGCTATGCATGCTGACACTCTAGCAATTGTTTCAGGTACTTTTATAATCAAAAACGCATATGGCATGTGCTAAAAAAAAAAAAGAAGTGAATTGAGAAAAAGGAACATAATAAAACGATTGGTCAAATAAACATGATCTCATAAACCGATGTGAAAAATAGTGATTTTTTTTTTATTTGATTTGATTTGACTTTGTTTTTGGTATAAGCAATTATATCTTTGGCTGTCATTTCCAGTGTCTTTCCCATGTTTCTTGTTATCCTTCAGACATTTTTGTAAGAGGGTTGAGGCAAACACGATATCAACATGATATTGGGGAGGGAGGATGATCAATGTTAATTGTCTGGATTTTGAACCATGGCCCTTCATTTCAAAACCAAACTTCATATGCTCTCAGAATAATAATGTGTATTTTATTGGTATTTTGTTCTGTTTGTGTTAGTCTATTACAAAGTGTGTCCTGGTTTTTTGACTGTAACAACCAAACAAAAGGCAAATGTCTTTTATTTCAGCACTTTTTTTGTACATATCTTGTATCTTGCTATATTCTATTATATGGCCATGCAGTGATTGACTTCAGCGATTCCCAAGAGTATTGCGATTAGTTTTGCCTCAGCCCTATGCAACGACCTGTACATTTATAACCAAACCAGAGACTATTCTATGAAGGAGATCATGGATCCAATGGAGGAAGAGGGACTGTTTTTTAGGAATGTTTATTTTCAATTCATGACGACCATGATAGTTGGAGGTGTCTGATTTTTAATCTGTGCTAAAGATATTTTAAATTTAATAAATAATCATTGTAACAAGATGTTCAGTGGTTTGCTTCTTTGCCATGATGTGTTTTTCAATTTGGGTGTTTTAGCGATATTAGAGTAAATCGGTATATATGCATGTCAGCTCTGGTCCAACTCTCCAGTTGAGTCAACCTCGTCATTGTGCCATGTAATTATTTCGCATATTACCCAGAGTTCAGCACTCTAAAACTGACAATAGACTTACAACAATCACTTGGACATCTGCCAGTGATGAGTAAATTTTAATGGGTAAATTTTATATTTCCGCTTTCACAATATTTTTATAAATTGTAGCGTTGACGGCATTCTTCAAGCTCAATCAATCAATTCAATTATATGAAAAATATCAAAGATTTTTTTTTTTCTCTTTAATTTGTGGGTGAAATGTGTTTATCAGTTACAACAAACCAACATTTTATCGCAAACTAACAAGCCCACATATATCGCCAACCATGTTTCCAACTATGTAACCCATTTTGGTACAAAGTGCATTTAAAATATGTAGCATATTTATGTATGCTTATATATTTATATTAAAAAAAGTATGTAACTTTTAATGTTAATACATTTACTTTATTTCTTTTTAAGCAGATTCAATTACATTAAGACAAGAAAATAATTAAATCATGCAAAATATTATTTTACTGTGTGTAGACATCCAAATTCTTATAATCCTCTTATAAAACAAATAAAAACAAAACTAATCATATAATATATAGTTTGATCTCCAGAAGAGCAAACGCGCCTTTCACTGAACTTTTGTTAAAATAATAATAATAATAATCCCCTAATATCTATATATAATTATTAATATAAAACAAGCAAAAATAAATAAATAAATAACATTTTGCTACTGAAGAAGGCCTTTATCCGAAACATCTGTGACTTTTTTTATTCCTCTATTATGAATTGTATTTTTAAAAAAAATTAAAACATTTTATAGAGTCCAGACCATATTCTTATTGTTATATTTATCTTGTTCTTGACACCTAGTTGCTGGGAGTCATTTTTTGAGTGAAAAATTACAGTTTCACAGATCTTGTTTGTCCAGTTCGAACCTCCTCAATCCAAAACCCCCAAAAGTCACATCTCTATCACAAAAGAGTGTGAAAAACCAATCCCGACAACATTTACGCAGTTCCTCTTTTTCTTTCACCTCTCTCTCTCCATCTGTTTTTCTGTCTTTCCCCTCGTTTTTGTTTACCTTAGCATTCAGTGGCGGTGCTCTCAGCGAGCCGACAGCTCATCTGAGCGTGCTCCGGCCAGCTGTGAGGGGGACACTGGGTAAAGAGTAAACAGCCGCGATGGCCATTCTTTCTGCCCAATGAACCGCCAGAGAGAGGATTTACACCACAAAACACACTTCACAAACTCTGAACACACACACACCTCCACGGCCCGTGGCCCGAAAAACAGAGGAATAATGGTCCTTTCAGAGCGCAGGTGCTGGGATTGAACCATCTCCTCTCCCGAGGAGAACGGCGATAATGTACACAGTCATAGAGCAAACAGATGAAGCAGGCAGACAAACAATATGGTGCATCTACACTGAAACTGTGAATAGCCTGAAAATGAACAGGAGCGGACCTGGAGGTCAAGGCAAAATGGAGGTCAAGGCACAGGAAAAAGTAGATGGAAGAAAGAATAAACTCAGAAAAAAATATATAAATCAGAGCCAAACAAAGGATTAACCATTTGAAAGAGGCAAAAAGCTTCAAATTTTAAACGGAAATCCCAACACACAACACGTCATTCAAAATATTTATTAACACATTACCTATTTTTACGTACTTAGAGTGTATAATGTGCGTATATAAGTGTACATCGTCTCCTACGTATATGAGCACCTGAGCTCAACACATCTGCGTCACAGCTCATAACAGATCACAAACTATTTTAACGCTAAAAGGTGAACAACAAAAACACCTAAACTGGACAGAGACGTTACAGTTCACTGTTGTCCTCTAACCGACGAGAATCTCTCTCTTCACCTCCAGAAGGGAAGGATGGTAAAGGATGATCAATGTGCGTGCAAGACTGCCGGTGAATGAGGCTTGATGATTACACTCTCGTATTCTTTTGTCAGGGCCATAAGGTAGCAGGACCTTGCCCCACCACATGCATTAAATCCTATTAAAATCGCCTTCATTATAGCGGAGGCCTGTGTGTAATGGAATGGGGAAAGGCGCCCTCCGTCTCCCCCGAGTCTCGTTCTACTGATGGTGGAGCCCATTCCCACAAACCCATTCTCACTCTCTCAAGGGTGAGTAATAACATTCATGTTGGCGAGGTGTGCAGAGAGAGCGACCCATGTAGATTTCCACAGCCTTAGGACAACCAGCTCTTGCTATTTTATTATATTTCAGCTCTTTATTGTTTAAAAAAAATAAAGCCTTCCCTAAACCACATGCTCAGAAAAAAACCCCCAACAAAAAATCATTTATAGATATTGATTTCCTTTTTGTTTTTGAAGTGTTCTTCCGCCTTTTTTTTTTTTTTTTTACGTGGAACACTTGTTTAACATGCAATCAAAAATAAATAGGGACTACAGCCGTCAGGCAAGACTTTCAGTAAAAACAGCTTTAATTTCAGGTTTTTCTGCACACAAACTATGGAGCAGTGCTATGGTGCTTCTTCCGTTTTTGTACCATCGCAGGTCCTAGTCCCTATCCACTTTTATTGTACTTAAAAGAGCAGCGTGAACATTTTTCAAAACTTCTCCTTTTCTGTTTTACAGTAGAAAGTAAGCCATGTGGCTTTGGAATGACATTTTTTTTGTGATCCATTTAATAAATGGCCTTGTTATTTGTGATTAAAAAGTACATGTTGTCTAATTTCTACAAAATGATATCACGTTGCTTCTTGCAACACTTTCAAAGTGCATTTTCAGTTTGATCTGAAACAGATGAATCTGACAGCGGTTGGTGTATGCATCACGGCAGTTTGGAAATGAAATGTCTGGTGAGTGGTGGTAAAAGGTTAATGCTCACGTTTGAAAATAATGTAGCACTTACATGAAACCCCACCCTAATCCCAACCAACAGTGTTAACAAAAGCAAGCGTGAGATAAAAACACATTTACTGAAACATCCATGCCATTTTAGCCTGCTTCTCAGAGCTGTTGTTTAATCATGAATAGTGTTTCATGGGACTCATTTACCTGAACGCAGTGCTGGAAAAAAGGCTGGTTATGTGATGAAAAATTCAAAATGTATTAGTTTACAAATCATGCACTATGGTAAAAGTGTTTTGAGCTGATTGATAATACGGTATTGTGCAAAGAACTGCACAAATATTGAAAAATATGCCCCTGTAATCATAATTCATGTAAAAAAAAGAAAAGAAATCAAGCTGTTGGGGTTTTACTACCA
This sequence comes from Acrossocheilus fasciatus, assembly GCA_036784905.1. NCBI lineage: Eukaryota > Metazoa > Chordata > Actinopteri > Cypriniformes > Cyprinidae > Acrossocheilus > Acrossocheilus fasciatus. The sequence goes on along the minus strand of CM071962.1, from coordinate 21,598,254 downwards.
CTAATCTAACTTCTTTAAAAAGTGTTCAAAACAAGTTAAACTCTATCGACATGCTGTCTAATTACTCTGGAGCAACAGGAAAGCTGATAAATTGAGTGAATTTTGCCAAAATTTTCTACAAATAATGCTTTTTTTACTCTAAGCTGCATAAGCTCAGATCAATGATGCCTATTACTGATCAGTTCCAAAATGAAATACAAAACCTTTACTACATAAAATGACTGAATCCAGTTGCTGAAAGTAGCATAACAAGCTTTACAAGCAATTTCTAAAAGTCCAGTCATCATTCAAAATCCACAGCTACTTCTGAATATCCGCCAATTTTTGCACACATAACGGTGTAGTTATGACATCTACAAGCAGGGGCAAACTAGACCACACTAACCAGACATACCTCAACCCTTTGGAGTGAACAGATAAATTACTCATCTCTAGATACGAGGGTCTTCAGTTAAATTTTACATTTCAGGTCTGACAGTCTCTATATGACACCAGAGACGCCTCCTGACCGCTAAAAGCGAGGTCGACGTAGGAAAAAAGGGCGCCTAGCGCTGAGACAGAGTTCACAGCGGTGTAAGTAATGGCCAATCGCTGTGAAAGAGCCTCAGAATAAAGCGCCGGCGGTCGTCCACTCAAAGCAAACACAAGAAAGCGAGAAAAGTGAAATCGGACACAGTCTGACAAATAGAGCAAGTCGGGAAATAAACCCAGCTGAAGTGGCAATCATTCAGCAGTCTATCCTGGCTCTCTCCAGGAGAACATCGCCCTGGTGCGGAGCGCGCCGCTTTCCGATGAGATGGAGCGCGTGTCAGCCGTCACACTCCAGCCCGAGATGAAGGGAGGGGGCCGGAACGGGACGGGATGGGATGGGAGGGGAGAATGAGCGTGGGGGTATTAGGACACGGAGCACCCAGGGGGAAAACGATTGGACTCGGAAGGACTTGTGCAGCCACTGTGAAACTATCTCGTTTTTATCTTTCGGAAGGACTTCCGAGGTGATCCGAAGAACGTAATTATTTTCAGCTAATAAAAGCAACATATGCTAAGACAATAAAAGTCCTTATTGGACATCTATTCATTAAAACGGGGGTTGTAAAAAGAGGGGAACTTTTGCATGCGGACGGGATTTAAAATGAATCGGGAAATCAGCTTAAAGCCGGGCGTTCGGCTGCGCTCTGAAATGAGCTGAATAAAACATAAGAGGGGTGTGGGTTTATTGGGCGTACTCGCCGCTCTCAAAGATCTTTGAAGGAGGAAGAAATTGGCAGCTATTTAACCCTGCTCATTCATTTCCGCAGAAGGTAATGACTGCGGGTCACCGGAATAAAGAAAGTCGGGGAAAAAAAAGAGTCCGGTCTGGTTGTGACTGCAGGTCTTTGGGGTTTGATAAAGGAGCTTAAAAGTCTCTCATCCTCTGCACCTGTGTCCACTTCAAAAACCCGCACTCATTCTCTCTCCTTCACTTAGACGTCATTATATTCTTTCCAAAAGAATATGTTAAAGTATGGCTGAAGGCACGATTTGATGATATTTGATAGTGCGGTATCTGAAAGTGGCTTAATAATGGGCCGGTGACTGCGGCACATAAATGTCCCCACGTATTTCAGCCCAAAACTGAGAAGAAAAACTACTGTAAGAAATTATAGTTTTTATCTATACGCCTGCTTTTATTAGCGAGGAAATTAGTGAGGAATGAATCAGTTCATTGCAATGGACCATTCGAAAATTATTTAGCTATTCATTTCTCAAAAGGTCATTATTTTATGTATAAATACAATATTAATAGAGCGATATATTATTTATTTTATATATATATATATATATATAGCTGAATTTTCAGCATCATTACTACAGAAATAATTCTAATTTGGTGATTTGCTTTTCAAGAAACATTTTTATTATTATTATCATTATCAATGTGTTAGACAATTAAAAAAAAAAAACTTTATTACTTGAAATAAAATAAACTGATTTTTTTTATTTCAGCTAGTTGCTAGTTTATCTCTGATGTATAAGCGCATAACTAATAAAAATGAATGAAAATGACAAAAACACAACAAAAAATTAAAGTGAAAATACTGTATATTTAAAAAAATGATACTAAAGTAACACTAGTGCTGCTTAATATGTTGAAAAGAAAAGTCTAAAGAGCAGCATTATTTAAAATAGAAATCTTTTGTAAAATTATAAATGCCTTTACTTTTACATGTGATCAATTTAATGAGCCCTTGCTGAAAAGTTTTTCATTCACGAGAACATGAGAAATTTGCCTCATACATGCAAATCAAAACAAGTACACACCGGCTGTGTTCAGCTTCGCACACTACCACACTACTCTTAGTGTATACTGCAGCATATACTACGGTATACACCACGGCACACTTTGAATAAACTGCTTTTCTTGACTGATTATTTAACACATTTAGTTCTATTATAACAGGTCACTTTTAAGAGGATTAAAGGTCACACTTTATTTTAAGGTCCAGTTCTCACTTTTAACAAACCATTAACCAAGAATTTTGCCTCAATAAACTCCTAATTTGCTGCTTATTAATAGTTAGTAAGGTAGTTGTTAAGTTTAGATATTGGGTAGGATTACGGATGTAGAATATTGTCATGCAGAATATGTGCTTTATATGTATTAATAAACAGCCAATACGTTAATAATAGGCATGCTAATAAGTAACTAGTTAATAGTGAGAATTGGTCCCTATACTGAAGTGTTACTGGATTAAAAGTGCTGATAATGTCACTGTGACAACAATGTAGTTTTGTAATGTTTGATAAATTTATCTCTGCATAATGCATGGTTTCCTTGTTATTTTAAGCAGTCGGTAGCAGTGTGGAGCGTATAGTGCGCAGTAAGCAGCATGCTAGTACTCCATACTGCACACTGTAAGGCCCAGCGCTGGAGTTAGTGTGTGATCAGTGCACCTGATTGCTGTGTAATGGAGGTGTTGGGACGCTAGCGAGCAGCTCAGAGGCCCAGTCTAGCTAAGCTCAGCTCAGCTCAGTCAAGCCCAGCAGAACACAGGTGGATTAATAAGGCCAAAGACAGGTGCTCTCTCCTCCAGAGCGCACACCTCTATAATTGGTCTCATAAGACCCCCTGTGCTCAGAGACTCTGCTGCTGTCCTGAAGAATTCCTTCACACACACACACACACACACACACACACACACACACACACACACACACACACACACACACACACACACACACACACACACACACACACACACACACACACAGGTGTTAGAGAGACGACTAACACTCACAGTATCTCATTAGCAGGGTTGAGGAGTGTCTACCTTAATAAAGTCATTATCACACCTGTGACTCTAAGCTGAGAGACAGACAACCTGAAAAAAACACACACACATATACACACACACAAACCCGAACAAAACGACTCAGAATAGACCTTCAAATGTAACTGTTATTGTAACACATTTGAAACCGATTGACTCATATAATGCACAAGTCTGACATAATGCAACAATTTGCAAACAGTTTTATATTATATATATATATAATAAACTCCCTAAAAAAAGTGGAAATAAATTAAATGGTCCTCATTCATTAAACACAAAAGTAATTACACATACATTAATTGTGTTTAAGATAATTGTAGCATTTACTTGTTTATTATGTAATGAAACCATTCACCAAAAAAAAAAAATATTTATTTAGCAAACAACTTTTCATGAATGTGTTTCATGAATGTTACTCAATAAATAAACACACACACACACACACACACACACACACACACACACACACACACACACACACACACACACACACACACACACACACACACACACACATAAATATATACAGTAAATAAATAAATTCAACAATGGTCTTACAAATTACATATACAGGCAGTTTGTTTTGTGAATGAGGCCATTGTTTAATATAAATTAAGATGTTTTTAGGATAATGTGTTTTAATTTTGTTTTGTTTTTTTTTCTTTTGGGTTTCCTTGGGCACTTTTTGTGATAGAAATAGTGAAAGAAAAGAGAGGAAATGTAATCAGGTCACAATTGAACCCACATTTCCTATATAAGCACAATATCTGGTGCATGTGCAGCAACCACTGGCCCACAGTTCTGACAAAATTATTTAATTAAGTATGAAACGGTTTTCTGTGAGTAAAAAAAAATAAAAGAAGAAAAAAAAAGTTAAGGAACATTCCCCAGCACATTTCTAAGAGATTATCAATCTATTTAAAGAGTTTTGTTGTCAAAAATAAATAAATAAACAAGACCAAAACAAAAAATCTATTCATTATGTTTGTCTTTTACCAAACCAGTTAGTACTGCCGGGTGGCCATCATATGCTGTAGTCTTTTCAGATTGTTACAAAAACGCTATTTTTGTTCAGTTTTCAATTGATTTTTGTTGCAAAAAAGGATGCACTTCTGACACCGTTCCTTTCCAAAATATAACCATCAATCTCAAATTCACACCAGTGGCCGTGCTAAACAAAACTTTCATTAATATGAATGACTTTTTTCAGCTTTTGACTTGAAGGTAACAAACTAGCGCCGCAGCAGAGCGTGGAATAGTGGAGTTAATGAACTGAGCAAACAGATTATTTTCCAATAGCGAGAGAGAAGTGTTGACACAATACAGTACAAACCCGCTGCAGAAAGAGACGGTTCAGCGCGATTGTCCCGCCACAATAAGATCATCTCTTCCTGACAATGGTTAGAGAGGCCTACTGAGACATATATTATGCGTTCCTGGTATTGCGTGCTGGTTAGATGCTTTGTACTGATGATACAATTACAAGGAAATTCGAAAGAAAATAAAGCGAACAGCTATCAAAATAGTATCAAAAATGAAAATAATGAAGCTTCCTGTGCGCCAAACAATAGCGAGAAAAGTTTGCGCTCTTTTCTATCAAAAGGAACATTTATCCGTGAGCGTTTTGATTATTACGCTCTCATCACTTGGCTTTTCCTTGTCTGCTCTCCCGAATCTTTTCTCGTTTCGTGGGTCCGTGGAGGTCGTTGGTGGGACTTGATCTTAAATAAAAAAGTATTGCTGCACCATTAAGCGCGGATAGTAATGATATTAATTTGCCAAGACTGTGTCATTTTCACAGGAGAGCAACTAGCAGAAAACATTATGAAAATGTCGGAGAGGACTGGTAATTGAGTTGATTAGTGTGACCTTGGTTGGGAAGGTAATAGAGGGGCGAGTGAACGAAGCGTGCGGGCTAGAGTTATGACCCTCTCTCTCTCTCTCTTTCTCTGTCTATCTCTCCTTTAGCTCCGTGAGGAGCAGGGTTCGCTATTTGTTGGGGGTGACTGGGAGCGGCGGGCGCTCGCTCTGACAGAGTAATACGCCGTGACTAGCCGAGCTTGTCGTGCTACTTAGCGCTTTTTCCCGGAGAGTAATGAGGGTGCGAAAAGAGGGGCTCTGTGCTCGTTGTAAAGGCCTGGGCCAAGCCTAGCGCTGGGATTAGCCAATTCAGAGCCAAAAATGAAAAAAAAAGCTTTGCATTTAGAGTAGATTGCAGAGAGCTTGGGTACGGACAGCAGAGAGAGCGAATCCATAAAAAATACAAGACCAACGGAAAAGTGTCTAAATGATTTAGCTATTTGTCTATATTTGTACAAATGACAGCATCCTGTTTGTTTTCGGATTCTAGCATCATATTTGTGGACAAACCATACTCACAGACATTTATGATATTAAAATACACCAATACAAAGAGCACATTACTATTTTTCTTGGCCTTTTCATCTCGCACCCACACAAAACCAGAAGCACCGCACAAAAAGTTGATGTTTGCATCATTGCAGCATCGGCCAGAGTAGCTGCTGCTGCTGCTGCTGCACAGAAAAGTGGTTCACTTCTGTTTTACGACTTTTATGGGGTAATGAAACTAATGAGCTGATGCCCAACCCCCTCCATTTCCTCCACGCTGACTGTGTGTCTGTCAGGAGCAGCTCTGAGTCCAAACGGCAGCCATCAAACCCGTACAAACCCGTACAAAAGTTTCCCAGTCAATTCTCAATCATTTATAAGCATATAACATCCCTAAAATATTACTACATTTTAATAATTAAATTATATATTTTATATAATATTATATTGTATAATTTTAAAATATTAAATTATTTTTAAAATGATAATTATAAGCAAAGGGTGTTCTTCATTAACATGATAAAATAACTGTCATGCACAGCACAGAGTGGATTATTGCTTTTATAAAGAGTCAAATCCATCCATTTTATAGTGTTTTATCATCATGTAATCATTTTACATGCACTTTTATGACATGACTAAAAGGATTCAACAATAACAATAGGTCGATGATAGCCAAAAACAGAATCGATAAACAAAACTACAAGAGCAAGACGCAGCCCACCTAAATATGCAAGGTAAATCGCACCCTTCATGATACTCATGGCGTGATGGACACATGGATCAAAACATAAGTAAATGAGCCGTAGACTCATTCCCAAACCTCATTGAGTCACATCAGCAGATCGGCCTTGTGCCAATTACGGACCAGGAATTGCTGGATATTAGAAAGTGACACATATTTATCAAAACTGGATGGGCAAAGGAGTTCATGCTGGTTTATACAGTAACATATATACTGGAGCTGGTAGGAATATATCGACTGATATTACTGGTGGCTAACAGATTCATATTTACGATTATTCATTTGGCAGATACTTTAATTTAAAAAGACAATTGAGAATAAAAAGTAGGAACAATTAATTCAATCAAAACATTACTAACATATCAAATTTTTGGGGTAACAGAACAAGCATAACAGATGATGATATATAATTTACAGATGTACATGTACTTGTAAATGTTCAGATTTAAGTGTATAAGACATAACTTCACCATTAGCAATAATTAAAAAAGATAATAATAATGAATTAAAATAAATAGTAAAAAATGTGCTTACAAAATATCAAGAAAAATGTCTTACTATGAAATAATAATAAATGAATAACAAACGTTTAATAAGATATCTAGAAAATTTACAGTGACTATAGGAATGTAATAAATAATCAAACAAATAGATAAATCCTTTCAAAATGCACAGTAGTCACTTGAAGTAATGAAAATAATATCTTTTTTATTTTTTTGATAGAATATCCTGACACAATGTTACTACTTATTATACTGCTATTTATCAAATAAATAATTTAATGGACATGAACACTTCATTTTCAGTTGAAATTATTATATCACATGACATGATACTGAAGACATGCAACTTGGTAAGTTGGTTGCTTGGGACAATGGTCAAATGAGCACTTTATCCCTCATTAAAAAAACATATTTTACTGCAGAATGACACAACGGACCAACCAGAATCAGTATTCCACAGAGACGTGTAATAAATACATAAACATAGAGGTGTGAAAGTGTCTGAGACACAATTATTTACAGAGAAACCAAATTACTGGCTACAAAGCCAAACACATGGCCAATACATACATACACATGTGTGTGAAGTGGCGACAGAGGCCAGACAGTGTTTTGTCCTTATCAGCTCCTGCCTGCCCATTGACCCAGCAGCTGACAGACCTGACCACAGCACACACACACACACACACAGAGCACACACACACACGCAAACACCCGCCGTGCCGCATACATTACTGCTGACACTCCACATTTAATTATGCTGCTGTCAGCCGCGGCCCCTCTCCTCAAATTCATTTTAATAAACTTTCTCTACGGCTCCGTTTCTTCTAACCACTCTCTCTCTCTCTCTCTCTCTCTCTCTCTCTCTCTCTCTCTCAAGGTTAGTGCTCATGGAGTCACCTTCAGTGTCGGCCCCTAGGGCTATCACACACACACACACACACACACACACACACACACACACACACACAGTCTCCATCTTTCTCTTTCGCAAACACAACTGCATGTAAAATTGTCAGAGAGTCTGATAATAATTGACAAACAATAAGGTAATTCACATTTTTATAAAAAAATGTTATAATTCAACGTTTTCTGGCCACGTTTTCTGGCCATTTTCCAGTTGTTCATGATCACTGTTTAATCAGTCAATGAACTAATGATATGTGTATGCAAACAAATCAGAATAACTACACTTACATTAGTTTCTGAATACATTTTTAAGTGTAATTCACACTTTCTGTGTCACAGTGATGTAAACCCACTGGTGAATGTAAATTGGAACGATATCTGAGGCTTTAAGACACTGCTCATGTTTATAGCTATATACATACATAAGCTATATACTTGAACATCTCACAAGCATAATTACATAATTATTAAACACATTTTATTGTTGTCACACTGAAAGTGAAAAAAAAAAAAATACTGTGTATTTGCACCGCTGGTTGAGAATGAAAAAACTTTACAAATTGAAGCATTTATAAATGAGGCAAACAAAAAATTAAAGTATTAAAGTTCAATACGTCAGTTTCATTCATTCAAAATCCAGTGGCTCTAAGTGCAGTGTGTGTTGAGAGGTTTTTGTGAACTGCTCCTAATGATTGAGATTAGACTATTACAGTTGTGACCTTTCTCTGCCTGTAGACCCTCTAATAGCAAAAAGGGCCTCACCCTAAAACAGACATTAAGAGCAGCAGAGGAAATGTATTCTTTCATTAAAAACATCTTGCATTATTAATTCTGCTTAATATATTCAGCATGCAACCTTTGCCATCTCTGCCGTCTGTGTGTCGTGGGACAAGGAGAGATTAGAGAATGACGGAATATAATTGGACGGATGACAGAAATAGGCAGATTAAGTTTCAGAGGAAGAGCGTATTAATTAATTAAGAGTGATCTATATATATATATATATATATATATATATATATATATATATATATATATATATATATATATATATACACATACACACACACACATACACACATGCATACATACACACACACACACACACACACACACACACACACACACACACCTTGAAATGAATAAAAAAAGTAATGAATGAAAAATGAGTAAAAAAATTAAATTCTGTAAAAGCCTTCTGACTTTTCGGTTATTTCTGTAGAAATTCTGACTGCCTCAAAGCAGATTTTAATGTGAACTTTCAAACATGGTTCAAACAAGTGTGTCAATCTAATGTATTAGTACGAAATCTGAAAGTGCATTCATCTAATTGATCTTGGTAACAGCATAGTACTTTGAAATACTGTGGCATAATGAATAATCATATCCACATTGCACAATATATATATATATATATATTTTTTTTTAATTTAAAAAAAAAAAAAATAATAATAATAATAATTATATATATATATATATATATATATATATATATATATATATATTACTAGAGAAACTCATGTCTGAAATCACTCATTACCCTTCTCCTTTCATAGTAAGAAAGGCGGGACTGAAAAGTGTCATTCTGCCAATTCAGCAAACTATGAACTCCAGACTGTAGAGGACTTTTAGGTCGAAGTCTCTGTCCAGTCTTAATGTGAATGTAAATACCGGTTTGGCGTGACGGATTCCAGACCTGTTCTCCAGCATGCCCCTTTCATCCTGATACAGACGGCCTGTCCCGATGGATTCCGTACCTCTTTTATCCTTTCATATCAAAGCGCATCATCTCTCCTTTCATACCACACTCAATAACCATCAGTGCTCCACTAATGAACAGGTGGTTTGTACCTTAAAAACGACAAATAGTGAATAAAAGTGCCATCAGACTCCTACCGACAAATCGGACAAGACCTGTGGATTTGGTTTGGAATGTAACGAGTATATCTGGGTTTCATCAACCCCGTTTTATCCTGCCCTGAAGGGTAATTCATTTACACTGGAGAGATCGACTAAGCTCTTGTGGGTCACTGTGCCTGAGAGCTTTGCAGCGAAGAGACAATGAAGCCAAGGCCTGATTTTGACTCAAGTTATTGGATTGACTAACTACAGGAATTTAGTGATGAATAGGACCAATGCTACATTTCGTTCAACAAGGAAAATCATGGCAATTGAAGTCAGACTTCCAAAGATACTTTGAATGTATCTTAGTTCTCAATTTTCCAAGGTGGCATTCCAGAGCCACCATTTCTAAGTTGGAAACAAGGGAAGATATTGATGCACAGGAAGCGGAAGAATGAAATGACTCACAGGACACCCGCAAAATAATAACATTTAAAAATAAAATAAAAGTTTAAACAGTTTATTGGCACAGTGTTGAGTATTCTCAATGTATTATTATTATATGTCAATTGTAGCCAACAAAACAGGTAAGCACCAATTCAGCAAGATGAGGTCTGAAGAGTTGTGTGTGGGGGGAATATGGGAGGGAGACTGAAAATCCACATAGACTACCTGCAAGCTTTTATGATGGGAGTGGGACAAGAGTGAGACAAAATGTAACATTTTTTGCAGGAGTAGGACAGAATTATGCGGGAGCAGGAAAGACCCTAGTAGAATTGGGACATAATCTTGTGGGAGAGACACAGAATCTTGTGGGAATGGGACAGAATCTGGCAAGAGTAGGACTGAATCTTGCGGGGGCAGAACAGAATCTTACAGGAGTGGGACAGAATCTTATGGGAGCAGAACAGAATCTTACAGGAGTGGGACAGAATCTTATGGGAGCAGAACAGAATCTTACAGGAGTGGGACAGAATCTTATGGGAGCAGAACAGAATCTTACAGGAGTGGGACAGAATCTTGCGGGAGCAGAACAGAATCTTACAGGAGTGGGACAGAATCTTGCGGAAGCAGAACAGAATCTTACAGGAGTGGGACAGAATCTTATGGGAGCAGAACAGAATCTTACAGGAGTGGGACAGAATCTTGCGGAAGCAGAACAGAATCTTACAGGAGTGGGACAGAATCTTGCGGGAGCAGAACAGAATCTTACAGGAGTGGGACAGAATCTTGCGGGAGCAGAACAGAATCTTACAGGAGTGGGACAGAATCTTGCGGAAGCAGAACAGAAACTTACAGGAGTGGGACAGAATCTTGCGGGAGCAGAACAGAACCTTACAGGAGTGGGACAGAATCTTGCGGGAGATAGTCTAGTGGGAGTGTGACAGAATTTGTGGGAGTGGGACTAAAAAAATCAGGGGAAGGCCTTTCCACCATCAGATCCTGGAATATCCCATACTTTGAACTGAATGCACATCTACTTCCTAGAATGATATTTAGGACCAAAAAGGTGCTGGTGTGAATGTCAAAGTCTAGACTATATCTCTTTGCTCAAAATCGAGAGTACGATATTCAGGAACCCAAAGACACACTTGGATTTGTTCTGTAACACGCACACATGTGTACTTGATAAAAGTGTGTGTATGCTGAGGACAAAATAAATAGTATTTAAGTCCTCATGTCTCTTTAGAGAGGACTGCAAAAAGCCCATTACTGAGAGTCTTAACCCTGCTCCGTCTTTCCCCTCAGGCTCTGTCTGACTTCCTCTCGCTTTTCCTTTCTCTTCATCCCTCCATCCAGACGTCCCTTTGTCTTCATTTAGTCAAGTCAACCTTGTCCTGACCTCACCAAACAAGGGACAAAAGCCTGGTTGCAGAGCCCAGGTAACTTCCTGCCAAATTAGCATGCCATTTCTCTCAGAATACACCTGAAAGGCAAACAACCTGAATGAAGGGGAGTTTTTTCCCCCTCTGTTTGTTGTCCATTGATTCTTGAAAACTGGGTCAAAACTGTTGATTGAGGGTCTATAACTACTGAGAACCCCTGATCTATAGTTTGCATATCACACAATAAATGCAGAAGCCATTTGCAGCACACTGTCTAAAAATCCCAAACAAAATTAAAATGATTTTGGACTTTTGGGTTATGATTAACATAACATAACAAAATAAATAAAAATAATTAAATAATTAAAAAATCAAGCACTTTGAGTACCCAGAGAAGCGCTATATAAATGTAACAAATTAAAATAAAATAAAATAAATGGATAAACTTAAATGTATAAATACACTGTAACAAGGACACCTTAAAATAAAGTAACTTTTTTTAAAGGTGTCGTTTTTACAGTGTAATTATATATTTAAGCATTGAATAATATCAATTAACTACATTAAGTAATTTATTAATTTATTAACTGAAAATGGAGTGATTACTATTGTTCTTTTGCATTACTGACACACTATTTTCATATTTGATACTTGACTACATGTACTTACTATATGGTTAGGGTTAGGATTAGGGTTTGTGTTAGGGTTACTTGCATATAATTATGCATAATTTATTGTTATTATAATAGTAAGTACAAAGCGTTACCGATTTCACTATACAAGTCATTAGTATATAAAACAGGAAGGGGTAGTGGGGATTTTACAGTACACTGCAGGGATGCTCTCTCTCAGCTAAACAAACTCATTAAAAGTGTCTTGGTAGGAGTCTGGGGCTGCTGTCTCCCGCTGCCCCTTCCCTCCAATTAAGGCAGTAATCACTGTCAATGCACTGACTTTACCTTCAAATTACACCCTCACCTCTGCCTCTCACGCTCTATCACGCGTGCATGTGACCGTCACGTGAAAATAAACACACCTCCGCATAATTGAGCTGAAATATTGTGTGTCAACCTCTGCAAAGGGAGACTGAAAGCTCACGGTTCTCGTCTCTCTTTGAATTCTTTGAAAAGCTGTTGTTCCGTGCATCAGTGGACCTCCGAACAGTGTGAGAGACGTATCGAGGAATACATTGTCAGGCAAATTCACTAAACATTTCCGCAAAAAAGGCATTCCACTGCAAAAACCTGTTTCTTATTCACCAAGCTTCCACAATACAGTTTAGCCAGTCACTAAATGCGCAAGAATAGCACAGCGCTGTATTTAAATTAAGTCACTGTCATTCTTTTCAGCGCAAACACGCCTCCATTCTATGTAAATTAGGCTCATTATACATTGCACCCTACCCACAAAACTCAGCACTATTTGCCAGCTGCAATTAATGTTGCGCCATTACCGCCCACAGAAATCAGGCGGCAAATGGAATTTCATTTAAAAGAGATGTTTGCGTACAGTTTCTACTGATCATGACAGCAGTTATTCATCAAATGAAGGAGAAGAGCATTATTTACGGCATATATTCAGACACATGGTGTAGTCAAGTACTCTTTCAGTATTATAAAGAGCCAAATCAAGTGTCTGGATCGCAGTGGTGTAGCAGTACAGTCCTAGTACCCTGCTCACATTCTTGGGATACAAGTGCTCAAATTGGAAAATATCATATTGAATTTTGCAAAATAAATAAATAAAGTTGAAGTGAAAGTAGTGGAAACCGGCCCACTTCGATGAAACCTGGTAATAGCATGGCCAGATTTACCCCCCCCCCCCCAAAAAAAAAAGTCTTACATATTGAGTTGTAGTGATCAAATGAGAAATACAGGTTCGAATCTGACATGCAACATATCCATTTCACTTCTCTCTCCAACAATTCACTTTCTAGTGTCTGAATCTAATCTGAGTGATGCAAGCCAGAAATGTTTATAGCTAAATGATGTCCACTTGTCCAATTTCACGTCAACATGAAATAAAATTTCACTCTTTTTGATTTTTAAATGCATGTTATAGATCTTATTGTAAACAATTCATACATGTATAAGCTTCAATTTCTCAAAATCTAATCAACAACCAAATCCTCACCCTACATATTTTCTTTTTCGATAATCAGTCATACTCTGATTATGTCATGGAAGAAAAGATCTGTTGCCACTTCCATTTCATCATGACTGTAATTTTGAAGAAACATTAACAGTAGTGGACATTGCTAGCAACACTGAAGTCATGGGTTTGATTACCAGGAAACATGTACACCTGAAAACAGTATACTTTGAATGCAGTATAAGTTGGATAAAAATATCTACAAAATGAATAAATGTTTAGAAAAGCAAAACATAGTCTGACATACTGCACCTAAAAGCAACAAACTGTAGAAAAATGTGTATGTACACACACTCAGATCTTTACATAATCTCCCCATGCTGGAAGGAGGTCGACCCAACTGCGGCTGAAAACACCATATATTTTAAAAGTCAAGGTAACGGCGTGGGTCCCGAAGCCCGAGAGAGCCCGCTGTTTACCACGATGTTTAATGGATGACCCGTCTGGAGGAGCAGTGGAGGGAATAGAGACAGACCCGTGAACACAAATAATGACAGCGCAGCCGTGTGAGGGGGACATAAATTACAACCCTATTCTTTTCATTTGTTTACAGTGTCTTGATAGATTAACAGAGATGGTTTTCTGGAAATTACAGGGGTATATTTAATGGAAGTGAGCCCGACCACAGAATTGTGCCGACAGGTGGGACAAGATCTGTCATCATAAAAAGTGCTCCTGAAACATGGGAAATTCTCTCCAATAGTAAAAACAGCTGCCTGTAAAGCACCTTCAAGAACAAGAAATTATTGGTTAAGATCAGGAGCGTCCAATCCTGGTCCAAACATACCTGCCTAGAAGTTTCTAGTGATCCTGAAGCCCTTGATTACCTTTGCCCAGGTGAGTATAATTGGGATGAAGATAAACTTTACAGGACATTGACCCTACAGGACCAGGATTGGATACCCCTGGTTAAGATCCATGACTCAGACTAGATGTACCATGGTCGAGGCAGAACTAACCCAGACTTCCAATTTCAAATTAATTCAAGTATGTTTCCTGATGGCACTGGATTCTACTGAATCCAGATTCACACCAAAATGTCTAGTTTGAATGCAATATAAATGTTTTATGAAATTAATGAGCAGTATCAGGGCTGCATCAAAATGGTCCCATGAGCTTTCACACTTTCACCAAATATATGTATTGAATCTGGTTTCACACTAAAATGTCTAGCATGAATGCGCTATAAATTTGTTGCATGTGATTTTATGTGCGATTCACTTTCACCAAATGTGGTCAATTGAATCCAGATTCACACCAAAATTTATATTGTAAATGCTTTGTAAATGTGTTTAATGTGATTTCATGATCATGGTCCCAAGAGCTTTCCCCAAATATATTCTATTAAAGCCAGATTCACACCAAAATAACTAGTGTGAATGCTATATAAACGTTTCATGTGATTTCATGTGCAGTTGACGCTTTCACCATATGTGGTCTATTGAATCCTGATTCACACCAAAATGTTTAGTGTGAATGCAATATAAATATGTATTTTATGTGATTTCTTGTGTGATAGTAAGGCTCCATCGTGGTCCCAAGAGCTTTCCCACTTTAACCAAATATATGCTATAAAATTCAGATTCACACCAAAATGTCTATTGTAAAAGCAATATAAATTTGTATAATGTGAATTCACATGTGAGTTACTCATTCACTATATGTGGTCAATTAATTCCAGATTCACACCAAAATATCTAGTGTGGATGTGATATAAACGTGTTTCTTCTGATTTAATTCACATGCAATTCACACTTTCACAAAATGTAGTCTACTGAATCCAGATTCAAATCAAAATTTCAACTGTGAATGCAATAAAAAAAAAAAAAGTTTTATGTGATTTCATGTGTGATAGCAGGGCCCCATCATGGCCCTCTAAGCCACCCCTAGTGACAAAGCTTTATACTGCATTAAGCACCAAGGGGAATTATGGAAACACATTTCACTAGGATATGCTTAGAAGACTAAAAATAGTGATCTACATGAACCTTGAGCATTCAAATTTGGGTTGTCATGCTAATAATTGACATTTAAACAGTTTTCTAATATTAAAATCATTCTTCATATCATGCCAACCACTCAGCTGTATTGGCTGAAGGGGCTAGTTACGCTGGTGTTCAACTAGTATGTTTGTCCAAAAAACTGCACTCTATATACCAAGGGGCCCAGGTGTTCTGCTTGTGGCGTATGATCTGAGGGGCCAGGGTGCCCTAGTGGTCAGTTTTCACTACATGCAGAAAGGTCCCTGGGTGTTTAACTGCCTTTCGTGGTCTCGAGCAGTATGTCCTGAGGTTTTAGAGGCCCCAGATCACTGGCCTGGTCCATAATGCAGCTCACAATGAGCCTCACAGTAGACAGACTTTGAGAGTTAGCAATAACTAGTTTGTAAAGGCGTAGTTTTCCCCAAACAGAGTGTGTTCCAGGCATCAGCTAACATGTGTGTTAGCGGGGATAATGAGGTGTGACAGAGCATGCAGAGAGACTAATGGCCTGTGAAGTCGTTAGAGCCCTTTCACACACACAAACACACACCGTTTCAAGTGTTTTTTGGAGAAGGCTCGGGAATTGAGTGCTGTGTGCTACGTAACCAGAGGGACGACTGCGAAATCTAAACAATGTTCCCATATCACACATCTCACATTTGAGTGACTCAGCAGTGCACTGTAGGTTATTTTCAGGACATAGACTCCCTTCTCACAATGACACTGAGTTTTAGCAAAGCAGTAGATCTTTCTTTTTTCCCCAACGTCTCAGTCAGTCCATCCGTCTCTGAACTGTGACTGATCTGGTGGAGGGAACAGGGTCAGGCTGAAAAATGACCCAACACCACGCCATCCATCCATCAGGACTGAATCATGAGGACGGGGAGAGAAAGACAGGCAGAAATGGAGAGTCGAGCAAGGCCTGGATGAACTAGACTAGGCTCATCTCCTCAATCATTACCAGAAAGACCCACACATCTTAACAAGAGTTGTCAATCGATTCAACATTTGAATGGAATTTGATACGCATATTAATTAATTAGATTAATTGTGTATATCGAAATTTGCTTAGAAAAGACACCAAATAAAAACAGATCAAAGACATTCGCCTAAATTATTTTGGCAGACAGTGAAACCATTGAATAGACATTACAAAGTCTTTAAAAGTCAATTTATTGTTGTTTTTCTGTATTAGAGAACATACGGTAAAGGAAAAAGTTTAAACAAAGTCTTAAAATTTACTATAATATAATTAAATATTTGTGATATGCATATTTGTTTGGAAAAGCAAGCAAGCAAGCAAACAAACAAACATTTAAAAAAAAAACTGCTAAAATATACAATAATAATAATAATAATTATAATGAGTAATATTTTACTTTTTTAAATATATAATAATTTAAAAATAAAATACATAATTTTAAATAAATAATTCTGCTTGACAAACATCTACTGTATTATAAAAGTAATATTTGTAATATAAATATTTGCTTGCAATAATAATAATAATAATAATAATAATAATAATAATAATAATAATAATAACACTAATAACACTAATAAATGAAAAATTATGTTAGAACTATGACTACTTTTGAATGGTTGTTGATCTGTGATTTTTTCCCCCCAACTAATAAACTATTTTTAAGCAAAAAAAAAAAAAAAAGAAAAAGAAAAATGCATGGACCTTCTCCTTCCCCTTTTACCATCTTTGGTGATGTCAAAAGTATCAAACGGAAAAATATTCACCCAGTTTTTAAGAGCTTAAAAATAAGAAGAAAATGTTAGAATAACAAAAATGTATATCACATACATTTCATTATATTATAGTGTGTGTGTGTGTGTGTGTGTGTGTGTGTGTGTGTGTGTGTGTGTGTGTGTGTGTGTGTGTGTGCGTGCACGTTTTTGTGACAAATGAGGACATAAATTTGTATGACAGGTATTACAAGGAGAAGGTGACTTTTCAGGGCATTACTCCATGTCCCCACTTTTCAAAACGCTTATAAATCACACAGAATGGAGTGTATTGAAAATCTGAAATAGCACAAAGTTTCCTGTAAGGGGTAGGTTTAGGTGTAGGGTTAGGTGTAGGGCAACAGCACATACAGTTTGTACAGTATAAAAACCATTACGCCTATGGGATGTCCCCACTTTTCACAAAAACAAACGTGTGTGTGTGTTTTAATATAA
Source organism: Acrossocheilus fasciatus (assembly GCA_036784905.1). Lineage (NCBI taxonomy): Eukaryota > Metazoa > Chordata > Actinopteri > Cypriniformes > Cyprinidae > Acrossocheilus > Acrossocheilus fasciatus. Next base: position 21,580,443 of record CM071962.1, on the reverse strand, counting down.
TGAAATATATGTGATAGACATTTAAATGACTATTTTTGCATGCCTTTTAATCAAGCAGATCTTTGCAGTCAGAAGGTGTATAACTACTTGACCCCTTTCATTTCTATACATTTATTAACATGTAAAACTCATTATCTTTGTTGTTCATTATTGTTATCTTTAACCAGAATATTCCATTAATAAAAATACAATTTTGTGAAATCTGCAACCACAGATCAGGTCATTTTTTTTTTTCACCCACAAACCCCTTGAACAAACTCAATCGTGCTAAAAACAGCCTATCAGATAAACGTTTCCTCCAACCCCGCAGATCTTTCATGTAAATTCTCCTCTAGCAGAGTGTTAAAAGCGAAAGCGTTCTTGATTAGACAGTGGAAATGTAAGTGAAGGGTTGTGATTCACTGATCAGACGCCAAGTGTGTTATCACGTTAGCCGAGCCTGTAAAACCCGGATAATGAAATGTCAGAGGAACAGGAGATGAGAGGCCAGCCGATTGTTGCTTCACGAGCCGCCCACCTTCCCCAGATGAATTATGACATATTACACACATTACCCGCAATTAAAAAAGCCTTGGATTGGGCAGGACAGCTTCTATCAGTGCCTCCATCTCTCCCGCTCTCTCTTTCTGCTCGTTTAGTCTTGAGTGTCTGATGGCGGGAGAGTAATTTGATTAACCTTTGTGCTGATGAATCTAACATAGTCTGTCTTTTTCTAATAAGGAATTAAACTCGTATCCACTCACACACAGAGGTCAACAGGAATGGTTTAAACAAAGAGAACAGAGATGTAGGTTATATTGGGATTGCTCAGAATAGCATACTTGTATCTGTGCAGTCTGCATACTGTGTTCAGCAGGGGTCTCCAGCCTTAACAACTAGATGTATCTATGTGTGTACATATACTGTACATACATACAAACACAACAGTTAGTAAGATTTTGCAATGTTTCTGAAAGAAGTCTCTTCTGCTCACCAAGGCTGCATTTATTTGATTGATAACACAGTAAAAACAGTAATATTGTATAACGGTATTCTCATTTGAAATACCTGCTTTCTACGTTAACGTTTTAAAATGTAATTTATTCCTTTGACACAATGCTGAATTTTTAGCATAAATATATTTCAGTCTTCAGTGTCTTAAAGTTAAGATGTATTTATTTATTTATTCATTCAAATAAAGAAATAAACAAACTTATATTCAGCATGGACACAATCAAAAGTGACAAAGTCAATGTTACAAAACATTTCTATTTCAAATAAATGTTAGTAATAAATCTATATAACAATGCTAATAAATAGTGTTTTTACTATCTTTTGGATATTAATATCCACTACAGAGCTGATAGTTACGGTTATTCGATTAATTTGATCAGCCATAAAACACCGACTGGGTCAAAATTGACCTCTTTCCCTTACATATATTTGTATTTTTTACTTTTATTAAAACATATATTATATTTATATTTGTATTTTTACTTGTACTTTTTTACAATTACTATATTTTTGATAGACATTTTTTCAACAGAGGAATGCATTTCATAATTATTTACTTACAAATAAGCATCTATTTAATCTCTTGCATACTATTTATTTATTTATTTTATAGTACTATGATAGTTTGCACTGTAAGTTTTATGCTATATGAAAAAAAAGGTGTAGGATTTACTATTATCGGTGCAGAGATTAAGCGTTTTAGGTTATCGGTGCAGATATTAAGCGCTTTTGGTTATCGGTTTTTGGTTCATGGTTATCGGTATCAGACATTTTCAAAACCGATTTGCAGATACAATTATTTAAAAGCATTTAAAGACATTTTTTGGTAGAAGCCCTTGTTATTCTTAATTTTGACATAAATACATTTTCATTTTTACACCAGACATATATATCAGTTCAAAATATTGGTAATCGGTCTACTTGATCTGTAATAATCGGTATCAGCCCTGAAAACCACATATTGGTCGACCCCTACTTTGAACAATAATTCCGGACATAGCTATGGTCTTTATAATACACTTTTACACTTTATGCAAATTTTTCGATTTTCACATTGTCTGAAGAAAATGAGTGCTGGTAAAATGCACCAACAGAGATGTTGCTGGAAGTTGCTTACGGGCCCCAGGTTAAAATAATCTATGCATCTATGAACTGCGTTTCGCATTTGCAATGCAAATTTTGTTACAAATATGGGAATTGCTGAATAAAATCACCTTTTACAATTTCATGATACAGCCACATGCAGTACTGAATGGCAACAGGCAGCTTCACGAGCATTTAGTCTGAAAATGTAAATGAAAGCCTGTGTGAAGCTGCACTGGGAATGAGGCGGGCCTGCAGTGAGTCTGAAAACCCGGCCCAGTGCTTTTAATTAGTTTAATTGCCCCGCTCAGAGCTGCTGCCAAGACTGAGCGTCACTGCCGTCCAGCAGTCAAGACATCACACCACACCATTCAACATAAACATACAACACACAGATGTGTTTGTGTGTGTGTTTTAGCCAGCAGGCAGAGCCGGTTCTCAGATTAAGCTGTCAACTGGAGATAAAGCAATTGCGCATCTATCAGCCATATTTCACACACAACACTGGGGGCGTCTCTGAGCGCGCACATGTGTGCACACAAACACACAGATTCACAGCTGGGCTCGAAACACATCCTCAACAGTTATCGTCTCTGTTAGCACTGTGTCAGGCAGCGTGTCAACACACAGAACACACACAGACCGCGGGCAGAAAGTGATGGTGAAGTAGTCACAGCGAGAGGTGGATAAAGAGCAGCCACCTCCCTCAGGGCTTCAACACCCTCATACACACCGGAAAACAGCGACAGCACATCTGGATCTGTCTGTACGGTGTCTCTTTCTGCTCCCCTTTACACCTGGCAGGGTATGTTTAGAGAGCGCCAAGTTGGGGGCATCAGTGAGAAAATATGTTAGACTCAATGGATGCAGCTTTTCATGATGTCCTCAACATTTCTCCTTCACTCAGCGGTGTGTGTTACTCTCTTTTACACACACGTGTGTTGATCTCTAATTACTTGAGCTGCTGTAATGGTAGTATTATCTTAAGAGTCCACAGGTGAGTGTACTTAGAGAACTCAGCTAATGAGATTAACACACACACACGCAGGTTAATCTGATTGTGCAGTACTGTTGATGAACAGGATGGAGGGATTTTGAAGGGTGGAGAGCTGATGAAGTTGAGTGCCAAATGAAGGTCAAAAAATGCACAAAACACTTTTGAACAGGATGACGATGGAGATGGAGATGGTGATGATGATGATTAAAATTATTATTATTAAAAAGCTACTGGGGATGTCTTCAGCTAAATAGATAAATAAATAAATCACCACAAAACAAAACAAACACCAAACAAACCAAAACAACACAATACAACAATACAAACATAAAAAAAAGGCGAAACGAAACTTAACAAAACAAAACAAAACAAAACACCTATGATGCATATCAAAACAAAACACCTATGATGCAAATCAAAACAAAACTTAACAAAACAAAACAAAACACCTATGATGCATATCAAAACAAAACTTAACAAAACAAAACACCTATGATGCATATCAAAACAAAACAAAACAAAACAAAACAACACAAAACATCTATGATACATATCAAAACAAAACAAAACAAAACATCTATGATACATATCAAAACAAAACAAAACAAAACAAAACAAAACAAAACAAAACAACACGCCTATGATGCATATCTTTGGACTGTGGTAGAAATTAAATAGCATTTTTATTGTATGCCATTAGAAGGGTAGAATCAGGGCTCAAATTGAGGGGGGATGGCACCCCCCTGGTCGAAAAAAAATTACAAAAAGCATCCCCTCTGTAAAACCACCATCCCTCCTTAACATCCCCTCTGGATTATTAATTTTGTGTATTACGTAAAACTTATGCACATGAAATGTTAAAATTCTCTACTTTATGATCATTTACGAACTAAATAACGACGATTGACCAATTAGAACTGTAACTGCGCACAAGCTGAAGCAAGTTTTTGTCATTTTTCGCACTAAATGGTTGAAATTCTGTAAAAAGAAGACAAAAGAAGGTATGATTTTCCCTTGATTATAATTCAAAGACATTCCCCGGACGTAATGCTATTGTGCTGTATGTGTAACTGCGAGGGACTGAGAGACGACAAGACAGCTGACATCTTGAGAGTCCAAAAGCATTCACTGCGCGATGAAGCCTATTAGAATGAAGTTAGAATGCCCTTATAATTCCAGCAATGAAACAAAATATACCCATGTATGAGTTTTTGTTTTATATTCATTGCACAAGCAATGTTTTTTCTGAATATCAGCACATGTGCGCGAGCACAAATATGCTATTAATTTTATACAACAGTGCAGAGCAACACGATGTTTCGTTACTTGAATGAATCTGTTTTTGAACGAATCGAATGAGCCAGTGATTCAATTCAGATGGACTGGTTTGTTTCGTTTCTAATTGAATCAACAACCGTTTTTTAATGAATTGTTTGATTTGAAAGATTTAATAAATCATTTATTAAAACAGGGACTTGCTGCCACCTACTGGCAGTTTTATTGTCATCTTTATTTTTCCATGACAGACCTAAACAAGTCAAGATGTCAGCACAAAAACACATTCAGCAAAATATCGTTTATCAATATCGATCAAAATTCCTCCATTCCTGGCCCCAGAAGGAAACAAAAAACCTATAAATAATAGTTAATTTAATAAGGCTCATTACATATAAACCTTTTTAAAAATTAGACAAATTTTGTAATCAATGTGTTCACACTCATAATGAAGCAGCTTGAAATAATACATAAGATGCAACTGTTTCACTTCTTAAAGCGATAGTTCACCCAAAAATGAAAATTACCGCATGATTTACTAACCCTCAAGCCAGGTGTACATGACTTTCTTCTTTCAGGCGAATTTCAGACAAATTTTTTCCTGTGTCATCCACTGGAACGCCATTCTCAGAATGCACATGCACACATAGAGATTACGGTTTATAAAGTTTTAAATATAGATATGTTTTTTCTTACACAAACACATTGATTTACTTCAGAAGGCCTTTATTAACCCCCTATAGCCGTGTGGAGCACTTTTTACGATGGATGGATGCACTTTTATTAGACTTCATCCATCCAACCCCATTCACTTCCATTATAAAGCTTGGAAGAGCCAGGACATTTTTTTAATGTAACTCTGATTGGATTCGTCTGAAAGAAGAAAGTCATATACACCTAGGATGGCTTGAGGGTGAGTAAATCATGGGGTAGTTTTCATTTTTGGGTGAACTATCCCTTTAATGCATATATAAAAAGCCTGAAAATGGGTGCTTCAGAAACAAACACTGAATTCTCTAAATTCAACCGTTGATATTTAGCTGGTCCATTCCATCTATACGCTGATTACCTGTTGTGTAGAGCACTAGACTGGCAGCTATAAACCTTATTAGTGTGATCTGAGAGAGCACGGGCTCTTCTACACTCCAAACACACATACAGGATGAGTGATTGGGGCCGTTTTAACAAGTCAAGTTTAACAAATGAGCTAATATCAGTTTTCAAAGCACGGTACACATCCAATCAGTCAAATGGCCCTGGCCGATCGCGTGGGGGTTTTAAGTGTGTACCTGTTTAAAACAATCTTCCGTTCCTGTGTGTCATCGCGTAAACATTCATCACGGTGACAGAGGCGTATTTGCGACCCCCCAATATCACTCTGCCGGGGCCTCGGCGGGCTGTCAGAGGAACAGTTGTCTTTAATTATGCCTGCAGATAAAGCCCGACGTGGACAGAGGCCGCAAGATTAACTGGGGTCCTATTTGATCACATTTGACTAATTTCAGGCATAAATCTTCAGCGCCCCGGACGCACGGCGAGACTATTAACCTGAAATTGACAAGTTTGTTTTCCCCTTTAAGTCTCTGCAATTTGAATATCAAAACAAATGCGAAAGGAACGTACAAAATGGGAAAACGGCAAATACAAGACTGTAGCATAACAGAATATCTCTTGTCTTTTTAATACGCAATATGAATCAGCACGGCTTGTTTTCATTTAGCCTTTTGAAATAAACTAAAAGATTAAAGATTAAATGTTCATCGCAGAGAATTAGGTGGATATGCAAATAATGCCAAAGTGTTGCTTGCACCCATGAAATGAAATGAAAAACTAATTAGCTGGAATTTGCATTTGAACTAATTGGATCTCCGTTTAACGCAGCAGAGGCGCGGCAGAGTTCAACAGTTTAGAATTCAATCTGATTTGCTCTCTGTCTTAATTCTCGGTGTGAGGAGATAATATAATTTGCATAATTTGGATCTTATTTGCGACTGTAAGAGTCGGAGGGGGACAGTCGACTGAAGACGCTGCGAGAGAATTTATGGGTGAGTTTCATTGTAAGTGAGCTTCACTGCACTGCACTCGCTCTGGGGGGCTGAGCACTTCTGAAGGGTGCAGAGCATTATGGTCTCATATGTGTGCACACAACCCAAACACCCTACCAGAAGATATACATCACTACCACTGCATCTTTATATGTTCATAACGTAAGAATGAAAACTTTGTTGTAATTGTAATACAGCATTAACAGTAACAGCTAACTCTATTATTATTATTATTTTAAACCACTCATTTTATTTTCAATAATACAAATAATTTAAAAAATGAATACATTTAATAAGAAATATAAAACCAACAGGGAAAAAATAAGGGGGAGGGAGGGTAAAAAAAAAAACAAAAAAAAAAAACTGCAAAACATTTAACTTCATATACGCATCTCATCAGTAAAGCCGGTTCTGTGATTAGTGCTAAATCTCCATCACCTGCTTTCAAATAGAGCGCCATTTAATACACAGAGCCGTAGTTCATTAACAAGCTACGCAATATCACGTTCATTACTGCAGATGAATCACCTTCGATAATGAACGCGATATTGCGTAGCTTGTCAGTGAAATACATTTATTGCAAAAAGTTTAGTGTGTTTATGACAGCGATGTGTCAAAATCAAATAAAAATATTTTACAAAACAAAAGAAAACAAAAAGAAGATCTGGTGATCTTGGAAATGCTTTGTTTCCCTTTCATCATTTCACAAACAAACAACAAAAACATTCCAGTGATCTTAGCAAAGTATTTGTTTCACCATGATCATTGAACAAAAACAAAATGATTTTGTTTTTGTTATTTTGTTTGTTTTTAATAAAACAAAACAAAAAGGTTCTGGCGATGAAATGTTTTGTTTCACTATGCCTTCATAATTTAACAAAAACAAAACAAAATGAACCAAAACAATACAAACAGACAAAAAAAAAAAAAAAAAATAATACAAAACAAAAAAAGGTTCAAGGGAATCTTAGAAACATTTAGTTTCACTATGATTTAATAATTTAAAGGGACAGTTCAACCCAAAAATCCTGTCATTAATTACTCATGTCGTTCCAAACCCATAAGACCTTCATTCATCTCCGGAACACAAATTAAGATATGTTTTTATGAAATCTGAGAGCTTTCTGACCCTTCATAGACAGCAAGGGTCCTAAAATGTGGTGATACTCTCCATAATGGCAGCAGAGAGTGACTTAAAGGAGAAGATTTGTTGAATAAAGTCATTATTTTTGGGTTGGAAAGACATAAGGGTGAGTAATTAATGACAGAATTTTCATTTTTGGGTGAACTATCACTTTAGCAAACAAAATAAATAAATAAAGGTTTCAGTGACCCTGGACATGTTTTGGTTCATCTTGCTTTCAACAAACAAACAAAAAACAATAAAAGGTCCAAAGCGATCTTGGAAACATTTTTTTTCACTATGCTATGCTCTGATCATTTAACAAAACATGTTTAGTTGTATTTTCCATCCTTAGTCTGTAACACTGACTATTCAGAAAGCCTCTAAATCTCAAATTTCTTGTGTCAAGTCTCTCTCTCTCTCTCTCTCTCTCTCTCTCTAGTACCGCCCGTCTCCATATTTCACCCGCCACCCTTTCTGTCATGACTGGAAGCACTGAAAAGCCCCTCAACATTGTCCCTGTTAGTTTAGCAGCCGTGCATGTGGGCGCCGCACTGTGAAGCGTTAAAGCAGGTGTCACGCTCAGGAGATATATATGACAGGCCGAGTGCAATAGCATTGATGCACTGTAAATGGCCTCTGTGTACACGGCTCGCATGTGTGTATAAGACAGCACTACTACTGCGTTTACTATAAAGAGAAACACTGGCCTGGAGCTTATCTACACGAAATTAAACAGGCTGTGTGGGATCGTAAAACAAACCCTCAGGAACACACACACTCACTTGCAAGCACTTAGATTCATATTTTTGCTCTGTCAAAACCTTGCGAGCTGCCACAGTAGGCAGCACTTTAGGAAACATGCAATTCCAGAATAAATCCACGACAAACTAGGCAGGAGAAAAATCTATTTATGAGTAAGTGACAAATAAAAGACAAAAGCAAAACCATAGAACAAATAGGTGTGACATTTTGAACTAAATCTGGCCAAAACACGTTTGTTTGTAATCCGTTGAGATCAGACATGAGTAAGAACATAAACACACTTAAGAGCTGCATTACAGTTCAAATTAAGTTGTAATTACAATTAAACTTATGATTTTTGAAACTGAAGAATTTGCCTCAGAATCCATGCCAACAGTAAACGTACTTTTACCCCTGAGCGAAGAATGAAACTCATATAGTATACAGTAGCTTCCACAATAACTAATAAGAACATGCTTTAAAAAATACTCTTTTCACACTGTACAACTTGGATTGTAAAGGTTTTGAAAAACCTTTATACACTTTTCAAGAAAAGTTCAAATTGAATACATTTTTTGAAAAGTAATGTGGTGAAACTATCAATAAAAAGTAACAACATATGTTCATTTTGTTTACAATACTTTACATGCAAATATAAACATTTTAATCATTATTTCTTTTTTAAAAAGTTGTAAAATTTTATTCAAGGCAAAAATTATGTAAGTAATTCAATATTTCTTATATATCATTACATTTTATAAGAGTCACACCCCATTTTACAACCTTTTTATTTTATTTTTTTTAATAAGCAGTTATAACATTTAAAAAAGTAACTTATTTAAAAGTTTTTTTTTTTATATTATTGTTCAATTTTATTCCTTTAATCCTTTTTATTAAATTAAATTTTACATTTTAATTATGATAACTGGACAGTTTAACTATGGACCAAACTTGCAGAAATTAAAACAAAATAGATAAATAAAGACATAAATGACATAAATGACTTGACAAAACAAATCTAGTTAATTTGTAAAAAAAAAAAATTAATCCTGAATTTATTTTATTACTTTTTTCCTTTCATCCTTTATCACCCTGATCTAAAAAATAAAATGAATTATAATTCAGAAAAAAAAAAAAAAGAACAATGTCAATGTATCTGTTAATTGCATTTTTAATGTATTTTTGAATCAATTTAAAATAGAACAAAATTAAATTAAACAAAAAATAAAACATAATTTACAAATAAAATCATATTTCATTCAATACTGAAATGTTTAGCTAAAAATAGTTTGACAGAATTTCATTAACTATTTTTGTGTGCTCTTTTTTTGTTGTTGTTGTTTTTTCTTTCACTTAGACTATCATTAACTTAGCAAGATGCTAACACCGTGCAGAGCACTATTTATAGTAAGCGCTGCAGAGACTCGCTGCCTACGTAGAGCGTTCCAAATCAGTCACTTATGAGGTTCCGTGATGTTGCGCTGCCATCTACGTAGGCAGCAGGTAGCGAGGCTCTACGTTTCGGAACGAGCTATTGTTTCCGTAATTACAAACACACACCTACGCTCGCACCAACACACATTTGCACATGTACACATGTGGCATTCCTCCAAATAAAGCATGCAAATGCCGTGTTGGAGAAATGTGGCCCAGAGTGCATAATTTAGCAGAAAAGGTGGCGGAGAGAGGGGGAAAGGCCGTGATTATGTGTACAAAACAAGAGGGACAAAACACTAGAGACAGGCATAATAACCAAACATGAACTCTCAAACCCTAATGATGACACCAGGGACGAGAACAGTTGCTGCTGAACCAAGCAGAAAATTGCTGGTCATTTGTAAACAGGTAACGATGCGGGCCAGGTGTGTGAGCATATGTAGCCGAGCGGGGACGAGTGTGTGTGTGTGTGTGTGTGTGTCCAGCGTGGTCAGCTGTCAGGCTCATTAGCCGAGCCACTGCCCACTCGGATGACTTCATCTGCCGTGATACCGCTGGACCGCTCTCTTATATACTGTCGATCTCTTCAATTATAGAGGTAGAGCAGAGTTTTGAGGCACAAGATGTAGGTTTTTATGTCTAAATTGAGAAATGTGCTAATATTAGATCATTAGAAATAATAACTGAGGTCCCTAGTGATCGGTTACGGGCCCGGGGCCCTATAGTGGTCAGTTCACACTGTATGCTCTATGGGGAAAGGTCTCGGCCCCTGATAGTCTGAGGCCCCAGCAAAATTCACTTTTTTATCAGATACACATATTTAAATCTGGAAAATATATAAAAATGGAACAAAAATATTGATGACTCATCCTGCACGTCAATCAAATGCTCTCTGGAACGAGAAAGCCCCTCTTCATTTCAGCTTTATTTCAATTTTAGTAATTGAAATAAAGCTGAAATGAAATTTTATATAAATTTTAGATGAACTGCTTAAACTTAGAAAACTTGAAAGAAAATTGGAAATGTTTCCTTGGCAGCCAAGTGCAGTAAGTTTGAAGTACTAAAATTACTAAAACTAATACCGAGAGTTAAATATAATACAAAAACTAAATTAATAAACAAATACATAATACATAATGGTATCAGTGTACTTGGGTTCATTTTTATATATTTGCATTTTAAGTTTTGTTGAAGTTTTAGTAATTTTGTTGTGTTTGTAATTTTTATTACTTTTTTATAGAAATATGTCTATATAGTTTTTATTCATGTTTATTCATATGTTGGTTATTATTTTAGTGCATGAAGTTAAACTAAATAAAAATGAGAAATCTTGGCAACTAGCTGAAATAAAACGTTTAATGTTTTTCTATTCTATTCTATTTCATCTTTATGTTAATTTTATTGATTGATTGATTGAGTTTAGTGAAGCCATTCAGAGTATATTTGTCCTGTGTCATTTGTAGAAAAGGCGAGCGAATATTTTAGATTAAATTCATGCAAAAATTCATTCTGGAATTGTAGTTTCTTTTTATCGGCATATACAGTATACACACACACACACACACACACACACACACACACACACACACACACACACACACACACACACACACACACACACACACAGATGCAGAGGTTAAACTGCTGTCAGAGTGTATGGCGCAGTGCTGAGCGTGGCATTAGATCACATTCACTCACAGAAACATTGTAAAGGCAGTCAGGCATAACAGAGCCACCCGCTGGGCCTACAGAAGCCGTTCAGACCAGCACTGACAGCCCTGAGACGAGACGCCGGCGAAATATGGCTTATGAATTTCTGTGCACAAGCCAGTTCTTTCACTTATCCAGCATGCATTTAGTTCTGAGTGAGGCACAAAACAAACAGGAAATCCAATTACTACAAAACATTGAATTTCTGAAGCACAGGGAAAATTAAATAAATAATCAAACAAACAATATTTTATGTTATTTTAGACTTACACCAAAAGCAAAGTTTTGGTGCTATTAGGGACTTAGTCAGGAGTGATTTTCATAGCAATAACAAAAAAAAAAAAAAAACACATTCTTTCTATTGAAGACCCATTTCAACCATTGGACCCCAATTTGACCCATGACACATTTCTACATGAAAATAGGAAGATTTCTGCTTTAGCAGAGAGGCCTGTTAAGAGCTTGGGAAAGAGGTGCAGAGATAAATGACAAACGCAGAAGGAACTGGATGTTCTTGCAGTCTGACAATAGTCTAATATTCCTGGAAAAGCACAACATCTGGAATGATTTGAAGGCTGCTCTGAAAGGTAGAAAACAATGTAGTGCTTCCTTCAAAGATAAATCGTTTGGCTGAATTCTACGGCAGTGTTTAATTCTGGTGCTGCACATTTTGTTCGTCTGTTATCTGACACACTGAGTTCAGTTCATGGAGTCCCTTCTAACAAGCTGATTATCTGAATCAGGTGTGTTAAATAAGGGAGATACACCAAACACGCAGAGCGGGGTCCCCGTATACCAGGATTAAAAACCACTGCTCTAAGGCAACATCACTTATATGCTCCTCAGAGAAGGCAGAATCCATTGTGTTCGCGAGTAAAAAAAAAATAAAGTCATTCAAGATGGAGAAATAATAATAATTATTATTTATATGAATATTCTGGCTAATTCTGGCCTCTATCCAGTGAAAATCTAGTGAAATATTACATGAAAGCATGTCTGTTTTTCCATTAACACAGTCATAAGCTCTATTCGGACGGGACTAGTTTTCTAAACTACGTCTGAGTTTCGATTCTTATCACCTGACGTCTGTGATTTTCATGTACCAATTCGGACGAGACTAACATCTCTGTGTTTATTACAGTAGTGGCAGGGCCTGTTTGGTGCATCTGACGTCGCAGAGATCATGAGCTCTGAATGTATGCATTGCATAAAGTCATTCGGATTGATTAGGCTACCATAGTATAACCACAGTTTTACTACAAATACCATGGTGAACCTATATGGCTAGTATAGAAAAGCCATGGTTAATATGTAGTTTAACTCTTTTATTTTTTATTTATTTGTAGTAAAACCATGTTTAATTTATAATATTCATAAAGGTGCATATGTAATTAAAACATTATGTAATTGAGTGCAGAAATGAACGTGAGTAATTTTACCTGACGCTGATATTACAGTAGCAAGTCTTAACAGTTTACTGGCTCTTGATTTTATTATTGTTATTTTTTTATTACTTTGCAGAGAGGAAAACATATCGCGGTAAGATTGTCTACGGTAATTCACGATGGTGAAAACACACAAGAAAACGCATTGTGAAAAATATCATCGTATTCACATTCGGACAGGATTAGTTTTCTCAGAGAATCACTGAGTTTGCCAGAAAAACAGTAAGTAATTTGCTCTGGAATTACTAAAGAGGTTGTGTGCGAAAAAACATAGACGTGGAAGATTCAGATGGGATTAAAATCGCAAAGTACGTCTGCATTCGTGAGTATGTGAGTACAGACGCTTCTACGCAATGCCAGCTTGATTTGTGAGCAATTTATAGCAATACAAGTTTGCGTTGCATTCTCAGCACTGCCACAGGGGGCGCTATAGCAGATATTAACGTAAACCGTATAACTATGTCCCAAATGATATTTATTTTCATTGCACACTCAAACTTGTACTCTACTATAACGTATGGTTTTAATACGGTTATTTTATCAATTTCAATAGCTCCGCCCCCTCCGTTACAATAGAAAAGCTGCGACTATTAAGTGTCTAATCTTCCATGCTTCATTTTTTCAGTTAATTAAGTGCATCATCCAGGTATATGAAGTGCACTTCTTGTTGGATTTTTTTTTTTTTTTTTTTTTTGCGTGAAATTTTTATATTACAAAATAGCGTAGATTAGTGTGCAAATTGGGAAGCAACTAATACATCTACAGTCAATTTTCTCATTCAGGTCAACTACAGTGATTGCGGCGCAATAGTTTGAAAAGAATCATGCTGAGCAAGTTGGATTTCACTAACATGTTTATAGCAAGCTACTTGAATATAGCGGTTCAGCCGTGGCGTCAATTTGAAGGCCAACCTGCAAGGCTAGTTCGCATTTTGCTCTACAACAAAGTTGCTAACAATTCGCTACTGTATATAAGAACTACAAATATTGTCCAGTTTGTCGAGCATGTAAAGACACATAGAGACCGTAATTAACAACTTAGCTAACTGTTTTCTTAAAACCAGCAGGAAATTTGCACAAAATGCATGGCTCGAAAATGCTAATGCTATGTCCAAGCGTAGTGCTTGTGCATTTGCATAAAGTATGTTTCTGGCCTAAGGTTCAAACCTAAACAACCAACCTAGCTCACCTAATCAACACCAACAACAGACCAAACTTCACATTTTGCGCATGTTCTGTTAGCAGCTCCTCTTTTGAGCGATGCTAACGCTCTCAGTGTGTGCGCTGCAGATGTGAGTTTAGTTCTGCTGGATTTAATCAGAGTCAGGCTTCTCTCAGTTCTTTTGGCCGTGTTTTTAATCGCACGGGTCTGAGTCCGTCATTTCTACTTCAAACGCAGGCTGATCTTCAGCGCTAACTCCAGTACAGGCTCTTATCATCAGCGACACGCTGAACACCCGCTAACCCTCCCCCTACAGACCCAACGCTGCTGGTTATGAGCTCAGGCAACTAGTCGGAGCAAACTTCACCATCAGATCGTTCATTTATATCAAAGCTTTTACAATGTTACGCAGAAGAGCTGAATTGGAGAGTGGGAGTGTTTTAAATGAGATATTTCTCCGTTTTGACTGTACGCCCCAGGACATATTTAGAGAGGGGCTGGTTTGAGATGTCTCATTTACAGGAAGATGAGGAGAGATGGGAAAATACGAGCTGTATGGAGTGATGTAGTGGCTATGTTTAATTCACAGTTAATATGTTTTCAAGTATATTCATATTTTTAGATGCACAAATGGCAGATGCTATTTGCACCCTGGTGTAAACAATAATGTTATTAGACAAAAAGTAAATCATATACTGTAGTATGTAGTGTATACAGTCATTTATCACTAACTAAATATGTATAATAATAATAATAATAATAATGTCTTACCTTTATGTAGATGGCGAGACAAGGTCCAGGGAAGAAAGAGAAAGGGGAAAAAAAGAAAAAGAGAGATGGTAAATTATTATAATACAAATAAATAATTATAATGAAAATAATATACAATTAAAAATGATTAAAAAATATATACTAAATTATGAAACTGCATACTAAATATATAATAGAGAAAGTAAAGTTTTTAAAATATGTATAAATATTCAATAAATATTATTATAACTAATACGTTATAAAAATCTAAATAATAATAATAACATTATATATAAATTAATAAAATAAAATTTTTTACACGTTTACCTCCCTTAAGAATTTCAACCATAGCTCTTATAGAATGTTTAATGCTTTAACTAATATATATTATATATATATTATATATATATATATATATATATATATATATATATATATATATATATATATATAGTTTGCATGTAATCTGGATTACATAATCATATTCCAAAAAATAAGTACTTGTAATTAGATTATATTACATTTTTAAATACTCAATCAAACTACAGTTACTTTTTTTTATTGATTACATGATTACATATTATTCACACAATAGCAATAAATGATTCATATTAACTGCACCCTGATTCTTATTTTTCATCTTTTAAATATACATTTATAAAATAGCCTGCTGTTTAAATACATTCAAAAACTGTTTTGATGGCATTAATTGTATGTTTTTATAGTTGTTGTTTTAAAATGATTTATCTTCATTTTACATTTTTATGATCTGATTAAATATTATCTTTTTATTAAACTCACAACCTCCTGCAGTTTCTTCATGAACCTCAGTTTGGGAAACCTTGACATAACGCAATGTTTAATGCACTTTATGTTGTTACAAAGAACAAATAGAATATATTTTCTATCTCTCTGCATTTTTTTTTTTTTTTTAGATTGATATGGTACAAAATTATCCTATTTAAATCAATAAGATAAACAAGCTAGGTCAAAAGTAATCTAAAAAAGTAATCAAAAAGTAGTCCGATTATATTACCTAAAATGTGTAACTTAATGGATTACATTACTAACTGCAATTTTTGTCATGCAATTTGGAATCAGAACTACAATTTGTAAGTAATCTACCCAGCTCTGTAGATATTTATGAATCCAAACAGCATTGTTACACTGTAAAAAATAATAATAATAATAATAAAAATAAAGAAAAAAAGTTGAGCCAACTTAAAATTAAGGCAACCAGCTTCAGCAGAAGCTGAATTTTTGTTGGAGATTCTCAAATTTGTGTTGTATAAACTTAAAACGACTTGTCGATGGTTGCCTTAAAATTTTAAGTTGGCTCAACTTTTCTTTCTTTTTTTTTTTTTTACAGTGTAGTAATGTTTACTAGAGTACAACAGTAAGGTACATTTTCATAAGGGTCAGCTGACTAACTGATGTGGCCTCTGAATTATGTGAATGTACGGTAGGGAGCCAGTGCAGGTGAAAGTCATCCTGTCTGTGTTTCCCATAATGCTGTGCTAAGAGACAGTGATGTTCTCACTAGAGACCAACTGACATGCTTCACTCAAGACAAGTCAGGCCGACAATTTATTCACCACATCATTCTTCACAAATGACTTCCCAACTAAACAAGACCATCCAGCACAAACTACTGCAAGAACATCACAAGACTCGTTTCCATTTCATTATTCTCAACAGGAAGTATTTGAGGTCTGAGCAGGACCACCCTGCGCAGGGGTCACTGCGGAGCCCTGCGGCGGGTCAGAGGGGCGAGCAGCGGCTCCGTCAGCGCTGGAGGGTCACGGCTGGAGCGCGGGGGAATAGAGACACGGGTGTGAGGGGCCTCTGCTGCTCTGCTCCTCTGAGAGAGAGAGAGAGACGGCCGTTACCTCCTCATCACCCATTTATCACCCTGCCAACAGAGATGAGCCCGAATTACTCATCTTCTATCACACCATCACTGACAGAGAGAGAGAGACAGATCCTGGGTCTCCCAAAATAAATAAATAAATACATACATATACATACATACAATAATAATAATTCTCAGTAGTAACTGATTATGTGTGGAATTATCAGATTCCAAAAATTTAATTAGATTATATTATATTTTAAAATACTAAAATGGACTTTTTATTGATTACATGATAACTTAATATTTACAAAATGGCAGTAAATTATTCATAATTCATCAATTCTCCCTAATTCTTCTTTTTTTATATTATTTTAAATCATCCTTCCTATTAAAAAAAAAAAGCCTATTGCTTACAAATGTTTGAAAAGTCTTCCAGTTTTGTGGAATTGAACACACAGACTGGACATTTAGTCAAGTTTTATTTTTAATTCATTTTAATTATTATTATTATTATTTTTTGTTAATTTAAAATTTTAAAGACTTAATTCACTATTAGCTTTTCATAAATGTATGAAACGCGTGCAGTTCCTTCACAAAACCTTGTTTAGGAAACATTGACGTCATGTTTAATATGTTACAATAACAAAGAATGGAATACATTTTCTTTCTCGTTTATTCTTTGTATGTGATACATGAGTTAAATTGATTAGTAATCTAAAAGTAATCAAAAAAGTATTATATAAAATGTGTAATAGATTACGTTACTAACTACATTTTGAATTTGTATTCTGTAACGAACTACCCAGCATTGTCTATTATAATACATTCAATTATAACATTTTACTTAAAAATAAATAAATAAATAAGAAAAAGGAAACAACCAATGACTGAACGTTGACCTCCGTCTTTGTATTGTCTGGTTTGGGTCACACACACAGCAGTTGTACAGTAGGGAAGCTAAAGACAGATGCCAGAGTTGAAGGACACCGGCCCTGGGCAAAGAGACACTTCCGTAAGACACACACGTGTACACACACACACACAGACGATGCATGGTCCGCCTGTGGGGCAGCAGTTGGCAGGGTGGCACAGAGCCTGCTTCCCTCAGGCACACACTCCAGTGCTGCTTACACACACACAAACACACACACACACACACACACACACACACACACACACACACACACGCAGAGCTTTACTCAGTCTCCACCTAAACACTGACCTCATCTGCCGGAAAATCCTGCTCTGAACGAACCAAGGTCATATATTTTCATCCCTGCATCTTCAAAATCATCCACCTCAATCACAGAAACAACTAAGGACATAAACATACTCCAAGAACGAACATGAACACAGATGCTTCTCTGCTCACTCATACTCACGCAATACCACAACATCGGCATTCAAGCGTTGCATAAAAAATCTGGCTCAAAAAACCAATCTGGATTCAGTTCAGTTCAGTTCTATTCAGTTCTTAAGTTCAACTCTTTGGCACGTTCACAAATTCATATTTACAATTTGGGAAAGAAACACTCTTTTTAACCAAATGTTTTCAATGAATCAGTTGATCTGCTTTAAAAATGAATGATTCATTCTTGAATCAGACTGATCTGATTTTCAAGTCCAGCTCTTTTGTAAATTCATAACTTCAAAACATACGATTTGTCAATGAATCATTATTTTAAGTTTAATCTTTTTAATGAGTTGATCTGGTTCACAAAACCAACCTGAGTGATTCAATTATGAATTGACTCAAGCGTTTTTGAAAAACCAGAGTAAGTGACAATTTTTTTTTTTTTTTTGTGTGTGAAAAACAATGGGAGTCAATAAGTAAAATTCTTAATATCTACAACACTCATATTAGTCCAAACTGTTCCGGTTAAAAAAATTACATTAAAGAATTTTTTATTTTTTTTCCCCCCAGCGTATATGACTGCAGTGACTTTAATACAGGATATGAGACACAAGAAGTATTTCTAAAGAGAGAAAGCTGTACGCTGCATTCAGACGGCGCTGTAAAGAGAGGGCAGAGAGAGAAGGAGAGTTTGAAAGAGAGAGCGAGAGTGAGACAACGAGGTAATAACAAATGTCCCATTGTGTGCGGCTGTGCTGTGATTTATGTAAGGTGTGGCTGGATGAGGGAGATAATGCCAAGCGAAATGCTTCATTTCATAAATCTATTCCAAAGGCCTCTGTTCCCCCCCTCCACACACACACACACACACACACACACACACACACACACACCTCCGTCTCACCTGCTATTGACATCCAAACAAGTGCTCTCTGTTCACTGCTAAGTAATGATGCAGTATCACAGGAACTAGAGCTCGAGTCGGGCTCTCTGGGGCCCACACACACACACACACACACACACATATATATATATACATAAACAAGGAGGGGAAAGCGATAGGGGAACTTGTATAAGCAAAAAGCCACCACATAATCAACAAACACTCAATTACCCAGTGTCCTTTGCTCCCTCTGATATTAATAACACATGCTCTTGGTCTACGCGCACCGCTATAGGCTATTAAACGCGTCGGTGCAAAGGAGAAACAGAACAAACAGGGAAAAATCACAACATGAGAGATGTGGAAATAATTCCAATCTCCATTCCAAGGCTAAATGCAGGTGATCCCAGACGCTGGGCAGGTGGGAAATTAGTTTGCTCCACTGAGACTTCAGGTAATGGAGGCGAATGAGATTCCCACACACACCCCAGCCAACATGAAATAATAATGTCTGGGAAATATAACAGGCTACATTTCCATTTGCTCTGTTTGGAAGTGATCACTCTCTTTTGAGCGCGTCCACCGCATGAGAACTGTGTTTGGGGGTGATGTGTTTCCCCGACATACAACTGAAGATCAAGGAGAAATTATACAGGATTGAATCTGGATGGAAACCCAACAACAGTAAAAATAGTGCTGTATTTTGTTTGTATTTAATCGTCTTTTCAAAAGCTTGAGATCAGGAATAGGGGTTCTGTCTTATTTCCTCTTTTCTCTTAATACATGTTGTCATGTCTTGTCTCTATAATCTAGCTGTTTCTTCACACATGGTATCATCTGGTTTTTGTTCATGCCGGAAGTAAATCAAGGATTTAACATGATGGACAGCAAAGTAAGAAATATTTATAAGTGCAGGAAAAGTGTCTGTTTAAACACCTGCTCCAATGGCCCACAGGAGTCCCTGAGGACAGAGATATTTCTCTGGTGTGCACGTGGAAATAAACATTAAAAGCATGAAAGCAGAGCTAGAAAAGCAAAGGCAAAGCAAACACAAAACAAAACAAAAACAAGCAAAGTGAAGTGATGCAAAGCAAAAAAATAAAAATCAATAAATAAATAAAAAAGTGAAACAAAAAGCAAAACAAGCAGAAATAAAAAGATAAGAAAAAAACAGCAAAGCTAAGCCATGCCAAAACAAAACAAAACAAATCAAACAAAAATAGCAATGCAAAACAAAAAAGTAAAGTGAAACAAAAAAAAAAACAAAAAGTAAAGCAAAACAAGCAAAAAAAGCAAAGCAAAACAAACAATAAACAATAAATAAAACTACAAAACAAAAAAGAATAAATAAATCAAAGCTAAGCAAAACAACAATAAAGTAAAGTGAAACAAAACATAAACCTAAAAAAAAAAAAAAACAATCAAGCAAATACAGCAAATCTAAGCAATACAAAAAAAGCAAGGCAAAAAAACAAAAAACAAACAAATAAAAAACAAGGGAAATGAAGCAATGGAAAAAAAAATAGAGATAAGCAAAATTAACAACAACAACAACAAAAAAAAACAGCAAATTAGAGCAAAACAATACTAAAAAAAACAACATCAATAAAAAAACAAGTGCACAGCGCATGTGCAGTAACTGGTAAACCACATCTAATTGATACTTTTGATGATATTCAGATTTACTGTGCTTTATTATCATTTTCATGTTATATTACATTCTTATAAACAACAACAGTGTAAGTAGCCATTCAAAGAGAGCGAGTTTTTTGCGTTTGACCTTTGTGTTTTTAGATGCAACTAAAGAGATAAACACAACAGTCAAACATGTCTGTCTAGCTTAGAAAAACAATAGAGAAGAAGTGCACTGGAATGATAAAGCATGCTGTTTTTGAACGGCCCCAAAGAAAATCCCTGCACCAGCACGGAGTTCTCCTCCTGAAGTGTCCAGACGGTTGGATCTGTCTCTCTCTCCGTCTCGGTGGAGGTGAGCCAGACGCTGTCTGGGCACAGGAGTGCAGTGGAGACACCTCGCTCTTACTGTCTTTGTCTCAGTGGCGACAGGGTTCGGCCAGAGCCCAGTCACCTGGGATGACACCAGCCCAGTCCTGAATAGAGCACTTTCTCTGTTTTCCTTTTTTTCTCTCTGAAATTTACCAGCAATTTCTGAGAGAAAATTGTTTTTATACTATTTTTTCTTTTTTCACAGTAGAAGCATCTCCATATAGAAACCTAAATTTGGCTTCAGTTGAAATCTATTTTTTAAATGCATGTTATTAATTGAATAAATGATGAACAATTCATCTGTGCAAAGAATTAAATGCACTTGGAGTTACACTTGGATCAATGCACTTTCAGCTATAAGCACAAATAAAGACAATAATCAACTCACACACAGTTATTTTAACTCATCTAGTTTCCTGATTTATTAAATTATCATATAAATTAACATTAACAAAAACTGAACACATCATATAAATTTAATTATGAAAGGATTATCTCAAAACTGTGCTCATGGTTGCCAGGTTGCAAAGATAAAGTAAAACACTGGGCAGAAAATGTGAAAAAAGAAGGTTTAAACATTTGAGATCTGGCAACCCTAAGAATGAAAACTTGTGGAGGTCTACATGTCTCCATCTTATCTTAGTCATGGAAAAATAGTTTTTCATCATAGTTTTCATTAGCGGTTGCATATTTTAAACATGATTCATTCATGCCTGCTGAGCTACCACAATAAGAGGAGTCTGTCTCGCATTAAGTTGAACATATCCTTTTACCTCCCACCGCACAATGCTGTTTGGGTTTGAGTCTTGAGCTGCAGTGAGTCAGGGCCGGTGAGGCTTCACCTGAGTCTTTCCCGCTGTACCGTACAGAGCCGAGCAGGCACATGAGTGGATAGTCCACATCTAATTACCGTGGCTTAATTAGTATCGGGGCTAAACCTCCACGGGGCACCTGCAATCTTAATTCATATGCTGACAGGGAGGAACAAGTGTTAATGTGCTGTATTTATGTTAATACTCCCAAAGTGTATGTGTGTGTGTGTGAAGTTATTTAGCCTGAAACGCCTTCCCTCACAATTAAAGCTAATAAAAGACCTTAAATTGTAGTGTATGTGCACATTTGACAATTGTATAGATTCAGAAAATAAACAGAACAAAGAGCCACCAGTTTTGTTCTCATATGTCAAGCGAGCATTTTTGAACCTCCATTTACCATATATGATGTACTCTATGTATGTGCGTTGATCAGTGTTTATAGGTAAAAAAAATAAATAAAAAAAAATTACATCTGTTCATCATATAAAGTGATTGCTTTTGTCTTTATGAATTTTCGGAACTTGAAAGTTTTGGTGAAATGGACTTTGAATGGAGGGACAGAAATCTACAATAATTTGTTTTGAAGATGAACAGATGTCTTACAGATTTGGAATGACATAATTTATAGAATTTTCATTTTCTAGTGAACTATCCCTTTAAATAATGATTTTTGTTTATATTTTCGCTATAATCAGTTGTGAAACAAGCTATGCTTTAAAAACATTTCGTACGTATGTCCTCTTATGATTGGGCAAAACCAAACGGTCAACATCAAATCAACAACAATAAACCTCGAAAAAAATGCAGTTGCCTGTTATATGAGAAGTTCATGTGGCTTTTCACAACTGTTGTTTTTACAAAATTACCCTTGCACCAATATATTCCACTGGTGAAGATTTTTTTTTTTTTTTTCAGTTTGCCCTCTTGTTCAGGAAAATTAATGTCTATGTGCAGAATATAATCCATCACGCACTGAAAGCAGAGGTCATTCAGGAAATGATAGCAGGTAAGATTAGGTCTCTACCACAGAGACATACACATACACACACACACAAACACATGTGTATGAACACACCACAATCCAGGAACTTCCTCACACTCCTTGCCTTGACTTTGCCAAGTGCACAGAGGAGAAAACTCTCAAGGTTTCTGTGAAGGAGATTCTCACGGACAAAGTCAAATCCCAAACTTTCTCTAAAAAAGAAAGTACTGTGGCAGTACCATGGTAATATCATTATATATATATATATATATATATATATATATATATATATATATATATATAAAATGATACTGAATGATTACCACAACAGCATTTGCTTGGTACTCCAGTAGTTTTATTTCCAATTTCACCTTATCGTGTTAAAAACATACCAGACTATACAATGAAACCTGGTTTGACGTACAGTGAAGTTATTATGATGAAATTTCCGTAATGTAGATCTGTGCCGCTCATGGGTCTATAGGGAATCAGTAAAGCTATTCAAGGGCAAAGTATTTACACACAGGCACACACAGTCGGCTGGTCAATACTGAATCAAAGTGTACTGGGCCACCCCTGCATAGAGATCACACATTAATCCCATGCATTAATTATTGACAATAAATTTAATTTGAAAAGCAAACGTACACCAATCCACTGGTCAGATTTTAATAATGCAAACAGGCAATGCAGGGCGTAATCATATTTCTATTGATTAATATACAACAACTAAGGGTAGTCAGGCATACATGATAACCCATAAACATATCAGAGACTACATCACTAAACGCACTGGATTATGGGTACAGCACATGTATGATCCTCTAAATCTCCTATTCTTAGAGACTCGTAAAATAACAATACGAAAAATACAACACTACTGACGATTACTGATTGCACAAAAAATGTTACACTGATGATTACAAAAAAATAAATAAATAAATAAATAAACATAACAAAACATCTTTTATAATCATTAGTAATGTGTTTTGTCTCCACCAGTAAATGTTTGTTTTATTGTTTGTTTACAAACTGTTCTTCAGTGTTACTTAAAATGATGTAAAGTAAAATTAGAATAAAACAAATGTTACTGATCATTACGTAAACAAACAATAGAACAAATGTTATTATTTAAGCGAACAACAAAAGAAAACGTTACTGATGATTACGTAAATAAACAACATTACAATTACGTAAGCGAACAACAGATCAAAACAAGCTAGTGATGATCAAGCAAACAAAATTAAGAAAAAGCTAAATGTTATTCATTTACATGAATATTAGTAACAGTGTTTTGTTTTATTGTTTATTTTATTTAGAATAAAATTGTGTTTTGATCCTTTCAGGATCTTTTATTTATTCAGAATTGGGTTTGTGCTAGAGTTTAAGTAATATTTTACATTAGTTGTCTAAAACTTGTACTGACAATCATATAAACGAACAAAACACAATGTTACAGATGACTATGTAAACAATAGAACAAAACGTTACTGACAAACAAAATGTTACCGATAAATATATAAACAAACAATAGAACAAAACAATATTACTGACAATTATCTAAGAAAACAAAATAAACAAAATGCTACATGAAAAAAAATATATATATTGTTTATTTACACGATCACTAGTTTAAATTTCAGTAACATTGTGTTTTTTGACCTTTTGTAAATTTTTTGTCAATGTTATTAATTTTCAGTTGTTTAGCATGTTTCAAAATATTCTAGTGTTCGTTTACATCAGCTGTTTAAAATGACAACAAACAATGGAAAGTAAAATTATGTACAATTATGTAGTCAAACAATAGAACAAAATGCTACTGGCAATCACACAGTGTGAACAACAGAACAAACAAAATGTTACCAATGATTATGCAAACAAGCACAAGAACAAACTGTGAAGACAGAGGTGAAAATGAAGCTATGTCCTATACAGTCTCCTAAAAATAACTCTAGTTATCTAATGTGGGACAGAGGTATGGGCCTGTAAAGAACGCCCTTCAATGAAAAGAGACAGAGATGGAGAGAGTGTGGAAAAAGAGCGAGATGGCTGGAGATCATCTTTAACACTTAACAATGACCGGAGCAGAGGCAGTTTACCTTCTGCCACGGGCTGTTATGAATAGAGGCCATCAGTCTGTCGCTCAAGAAAGAGCGAGAGAGGGAGACATCTCAGCCGTTGATTTATGAAAATAATGAAATATGTATGGCTGACAGCTTGAAGGATCACCGTTGAGGTTTTATTCTAATGCACTTGTCCTCTTTGCAAATCACCCATCACCCGTGTCAAGTCAAGCTGTTTTTCCATGGCCACGCTGAAAGCCGCCTATAAAGAGGATGGACCACTGGTGGTGGCCATGTTTTAAAAGCCTGATATTGATGTCCGTGTAGGTCGAGATTTTGAAACCCGAAGGCGGAAAACCTCCTTCGTAGCAACTAAATGAGCCAAACTGACTCAGCAAAAGCTCTAGTGTGAAAGCACTCTAAAAAACTGAAACAACAAGCGTCTATCCATGCTGATCTTGAATTGTTTGACTTGTGCTTCTTGGGTGATGAAAGACAGATCCGGGTTCTTGACCCCTCAAAGTGCTTCCAGCTTCGCAAGCTTGATTTTGTGCATTGTTGCCTTCAAAACCGCCTCTCAAACCAGAATAAGGTGGTTTGCTTTGATGGTTTTAGCTGGGAAACTAGATAAACCAGCTAAGATCAGTAAACCACTTTAGACTGGCTAGGTCTAAAAAAATGGGAAACACTTTGGGAGTTTTGAGGTCGTCGTCTGATTGGTTGAATTCTGCAGGATTCCGCCTGAAAACAAAGCCATCGTGGTGCCAAAGAAAATGGTTGTGTTTACAATTATGGCAATGAGCACTTATCAGGATCTGGATTTTCAAAAGCATGTAGAGTTCGCAGCATACACTCTTTACATTTTCACACCACTAAATATGACGCTGAACAAAACAAACTGTGATTGGTTGCTTTACATGTCAGGCAGCCTCTTGGCCAATTAAAGTTGTGATGGAGTCCAAACCCTCTGCCGTCAGTCTGAAGGTCAGGCTATGCCAGACTAGGTTTAGACTGGTTCAAGGTGGAACAGGATCAGTACACATTATGGGTTGAATTTGATGGCTCCATCCGAAATCACAAACATCCCTACTATATAGTAGGTGAAAAACAGTGTGTTAAAGAGTAGTATTTCCGAATTAACAGTATTCATTAAAAAGTAGGCAAAAATTTCCTGAATGATCTACTATTTCCAGCGAGATTCTGCACACTTTACTATCCCATGAGGCCACAGGAGAGAAGAATGGCAGTGACACACATAAACTTGGTAGATCACATACCAGATTCCAGATTACATACCACATAGAACACACTTATTTAACAAGGAAAGTAATTATTAAAGGGATAGTTCACCCAAAAATGAAAATACTGTCATTAATTACTCACCCTCATGTCGTTCCAAACCAGTAAGACCTTCGTTCATCTTCGGAACACAGATTAAGATATTTTTGATGGTCGGAAAGCTCACAGATTTCATCAAAAATATCATAAATTGTGTTCAGAAGATGAATGAAGGTCTTACGGGTTTGGAACGACATGAAGGTGAGTAATTAATGACAGAATTTTACATTTTTGGGTGAACTATCACTTTAAAAAAATACTAAGACAATAAACGATGTGAGACACAGCCAATGTGTCTGAAACTTTTTGCAGTTTTTCATTTTATAAGACGTTATCTGATGGACTGGAGTGGTGTGGATTATTGTGATGTTTTTATCAGCTGTTTGGACTCTCATTCTGACGGCACCCATTCACTGCAGAGCATCCATTGGTGAGCAACTGATGTAATGATAAATTATTTCAAATCTGATGAAAAACAAACTCATCTACATCTTGGATGGCCTGAGGGTGAGCACACTTTCAGCAATCGTTCATTTCTGGGTGAACTATCCCTTTAACAGCTACGCTACAACAACAACAACAGGCTAATTTACATGAGTGCCCGAGTAAACAACATGAGCTCGCTTCATAACATAAAAAACGCACGACAACCAAAGATATCATTTCATATCAGGTTCAAATTCACGCAGCAACAATTCGACCAATATTTACTTAGCATGGCGTGAGGCCACTGCCTCTGTATCGTTCCACGTTGGCAAACAAGCAGTCAAACCACCGCCTCCCCATTCTTTTAATGAAGCGCTCAACATCGCCACAGCTGTCTCTCTAATGCACAACATTAGCCAAAGGATCTCTTTAACAAATCCGATTAGGAAAACCTCATATTAAAAGCCTTTCACATAACAAAGCGCCTAGACCCGTATGAAAGCCGCAATATCGCTGCGCGCGGCGGCCCACCTCGCTAGCCGTTAGAGCAAAGTGCTGGCACTGTAATCTAATAGATATCGTATTGCTCGCAGCAGTCCGTTGCGCGGGGAGTGGCGCTCTTTTCAATGGACCCTAAATGGGGGATGAATAGAGTCAGGCATCCTGAAGGACGCCTAAACTTAATTTGAGTGAGTTAAAAGGTTGGAAATGGTATTGAGCTGCTCCGCAGGGGCCGGGGGCGTCAGCGGGGCCGTTTAGCCAGCATTTCAATGGCTTCTTGTCCTGTTAAAGTCCTCCTCAGACCCAGCTCATTTCTTTTAAAAGCCCGAGCAGCACCTTTAAGGATTATTAAAACAGTGCAGGAGGTTAGCGAGTGGAACCGGCGAGCGCCGAGGCTCTGAACGGACCCCTGGCTTTCAGCGTGGCAATGCGGGGACGGACCATCTCTCCAACAGATAATGGTAATGATGATGGGTGCGATAGCTTTGAATCAATACGCCTCTTAAACTGGATCCATTGTTTTGAGATATATTACATCCTCCTGTCAGCTTCTGTAAGGCCCTTCTGAGGGATAATGTACACAGCGATCCCATAGGCCCGAGCGGCAGCATTGTGCTGTGCGTCTCGTTAAATGGTGTAATAACGAGCTGGGCCGAGGGACGCTGGGGCTCTCTATGAGAACGCTGATCTTAAGTGGATGATTCAAGCTGAGACACTTCAGCCACAGTCGATAGCGTTCTGACTGCATGTGGCCCACTTTACGAACACAAGGCCTTTCATACGGGGAAATGTACGCTAGAACACACCGGCAGAAACACGCAGCAGCAGAAAGAAATGTAGACCGCCGTAACAATCAGAGCGGTCTGACTGAAAATGCAAGGACACTGAATAAAAAGTTACAAAATATGCAGAATTTAGAGTCAGAAATACTAGTATTATTGCTGAATGATTGGAAAAATATACATAAGCTCCTAGTTATTTATTATATTAACACCCCCCCCTCCTTCTCACAATAAACATTACCTATATTTTGATATATAGTGACACAAAGTGAAAAATGTCATGTGGTTTAACTATGAAGAGCGATCTTGATTATTATTTTCAAAAACATTTCAATTTCTTTTTCAAGGTAATGGTAGTTTTTTTTTTTTTTTTTTTTTTTTTTTTACAAATACCAATTATTATTTCCTAAATACCATTATGTTTTTTTGGAAAGTTGCACCGAATTTTACAGCCAAGCTTGCCATGTTGATTTAATGATAATCTTATATTTTAAGAGAATTATTGACTATATACTAAGATGGATTTTGATTTTTTAAATATAGATTTTATAAATTGTTATTAATATAAAAATAATCATGATAATAATGATAAGTGCCAAAAGAAAGTCATGTGGCGCAACCGATATGCAGAAACATGCAAAAAATAATACATAAAACAGGAAATGTTATTATAGAGAGGACTCCATAATAATAAATAGTTAATACATAATTATTTTATATTATGGAAAATTGGTGGCAAATGTGTGTCTGCATATTGGTCATGTCATATGAGCACATGACTTTCTTTTAGCATTTTCTTTCTTTAATATTAATAAGAAGGGAAGCAGTAGTATTTTTTTTCAATAACATAAAATTATATAACTCCCATTATATATATATATATATATATATATATATATATATATATATATATATATATATTACACATTATATAATAAAACAAAAATTCTTCTTTTTTTTTTTTTTTAATTTATAACTTAAAAACATGTTCATCATAGGGTGTATTAAAGCCATTGTATGTATGAACCCCTTAGCATAATTCCTGAGATGTTGAATTTGGTGAGCAAAATAACAATGTTACTGTGCCAAAGCATGATACAGGCCCACATTAAATGTGTAGAAAAGACCTCTTCATCTTTCCTATGGCTTCAGTGCGAGACGAGACCCTCAGCTCTCTGTGATTCATTATGGTAATGCAGGAAACTGTGCCTCTCTTATTGCAAAATGCAAAACTCTCCCACTCCTTTAATTTATTATTTACAAGTACTTTTCTAATTACCGAAGTGCTTGTATAGCTTTTGTACGTCAGACGTGTTTTAAAAACCACTTCAAATGTGTTTTCAAATATAGCATGAATGCATAAATGAAAATGAAGTGTACAAAACGGAAAAAAGAGAGGCGATCTTTGCTTCAGTTATTTATTTAGCAGGACTTCCTCAGCTCACGCATAAAGAGTATCTACTTCTGCTTCAAATAGACTGTCAGGATGTGGATTTATGAAGAGCGGCTACTTTGTATGCCAGCGGTGCAGCATCAGACCTGAGCTCTGAGAAAATTCACACATTTTTATAGATTGAATAATGGCCAGCATAAAAACGGTTTCATAGCAGGATAAATCATATGTCAAAATACAACCCATGTAACATCATGTAATTTAGCCTATGAGAATTACGTGCGTACTTTTCGACTAAAGACTCGCCCTCTCTGCATCTGCAGATAAATGTAGAACTTAATCGCATACATGATAATTTATTAGGAGATTTAAAATATTCATAAATATTGAATTAATCATTTATAATAGATCTTTATATTAACGGGTGTCTTTGAAGTTTTAGATGTACAAGATCTTCCCCATAGAAAACGTCCCCTGTGGACATTTTAAATTTACTTTGACATCATCTTGGCGGCGGATGTTTTATGAATATTCAAATGTGCGGACACGGTTAAACAAAAGGAGGGAAAGACCCAGAGTGACTTATTCCTCGCGCAGAAGAAAGGCTGTAATAGTGGCTGTCGTAATGGCTGTGTGTCGTACAACTTTTATTCATTCGCTTACATATTTGACTTTTTATGGTGCATAACGATTTAAAGGGATTCTCTTTCCTCTTCTCTGTCTGAGTTTGAATTTGGTCCCAGGTGACTGTACATCATTACGAGAAAACCTCTCTATGCATTTATGCATCTGTTTGCTGGATTCAGGTTTGTCCAGACAAGGACATAATTGCTGATGAAACATGTCCAGCACTTTAAAGAAGATTTCCCTGGTGACATCAGAAAGAAACATCAGACGGAATAATTCAATGGTACAAACATTTCTGTCTCATTAAGCGGGAGATGGATGGAAAAGTAAAGCCAATGGCCGAACAACTCTGTGTGAGCCGGTTGAACGGAAGTGCAAAAGGTCCTAAAATGGTCCAACATGTTGCGGAAACAATTCTTTGGTAAAACACAAAAGGAGAAATTTAGAAGAATGTTCATGCTGCTCTTTTCCACACAATTAAAGTGTATAGTGACCAGGGTCTGTTCATTAGGGATGTAACGATTCACTCAACTCACCATTCAATTTTCTCACAATTTTTTTTTTTTTAACAAAATGAGATTTAAGACACATTATACAGTAAATGTAAATGTGTCCTTTTATTAGCCTGTTGCTTAGACAAAATGCTGCAGGTGTCTTTGTGAAACTGAAATATAACAAAGCTAAATTGAAAATAAATAAATCGCGAATAAATCTCTTCATATAAACAAACTATAAACAGGCTTTGTCTGTGCTCTTTCCATTTAAAATTAGAGGCAACCACTGCATTTTAATCATGATCCAAAGAAAGATGCTGCATACATGCAACATGAGCAGTTTTTAATCTAAATTAGATTGTATAATTTTGAAATTTGAAGCAAAAACAGAACGGTCAGACTTCAGTTTTGTGAAACTATGCATAAAAAATATCTGCATGAAACAGAAACAGCAGACGAGCTGAATGAGAAGCAAATTCAGTCTCTGCCAGCAGGTGGTGCTTATGTAACAGGCAATATTGCGTTTCCTTGGTTATCGCTGTAAACAAAGCAGCGCTGCGCTTATGAACTTCAGAGGCAAGATGAAGAGAAAATACTAGGGATGCACCGAAAGGATTTTTCTGGGCCGATAACGATTTTAACAAACAACTATTGGCCGATTCCGACACTGACACCGGTCAGTTGCATAAAGCAGGGCTTAAAAATGTTTTCGATTGGTTTAATTCAAGCAGAACTGGTATTTAAAAGTTTCTGTTCCTGTTCCTCTGCATTATTGCCGTTCCAAAACCAGTTTGAGTAGAAAAATACCAGTTAACAACATTATTTATTTATTTAACTTTTACCAATAATAATAATAATAATACTAAAATAATGATGATGATAATAATAATAATAATAATAATAATAATAATAATAAAGTACAGTGTTTTCTTTACTCAAAAAGAAAAAAAACAAACAAACAAACAACCAACCAACCAAGAGTCTTGATGTTTGCAGCATGAATAAAAAAAAACGCTACTCCTATAAGCATTTTGGAAAAAAACAGCCTAAATTAGTAGTCTGAATTTTATTATTTCATTCAGAAATAATGTAGGCTAAAATATCAGTAAATAAACCAAAATATTTACAAACATCACAATTATATGAGGCACTGTATAGGGCTTAAATCAAACTTCACTCACGAAAACATACATAAGACACTTGCATACACATATGAAACAGTCACACGTATACTAAGTGCTCAAACAAAATATATATGAAATGCACGCACACACACAAAATCTCCACACACATACACATACGAGACGTGAACAAACACACACAAACTCTCCGCGCACATTTATATATGAGATGTGCACAAACACTCACAAACTCTCCGTGCGCATACACGGAAGTTAACAGACATGCAAATGATTGTCTCCATGCAGTTAATTAATAAACCATCGGCCCTTTTCATGCCATTTCCGATATGCCGATGTAAAATAATCAGAAATCGGCCGATAAATATCGGTGACCGATACATCCCTAGTAAACAACATCTAAACTTTTCTAAAGACAGTCAGTTCCCCTCAGAGATACATTCATATAAACTCCTATCCCTAACTGCATCACAATTTGTTTGGCATCTCCACCGATTTGAATCGTCACATATTTTAATCGATTTTCAATCGGCTCGCGGTGAATCGTTACATCCCTACTGTTCATGCTCCAAAAGTATCATAAAAACAATTCATACGACTTATTTTCAAGCCATTCAGACATCATTTTGTGAAAAGTGTCAACACAATCTTTTTTTTAATTTTTTTTTTATACTTTTAACGCAAAAATTCCACTTCAATACTTCAAATGTTGTGAAACACTTTGTGTAGAGAAAACGTGTTTTAACAGAATTAATTATGCATTTGTGTCCTTAGTGTTGTTATCATAAAAGTGCATTTAAGCGTGCACTAATCTGTTATGACTTCATATGCAGTGTAAAGCCCCATTCATACCAATAACAATAACTGTAAAGATAACGCTATTAGCGTCCACACCAGTGAACAATATTGTCTGTAAGCACACACTCGCCGCTTTAAATTCTTGAGTTCATTATAGCAGGATTGATTCTGATTGGGTGTCAATGTTTGTATCGTTCATCAGCTGGAAAAAATCGATCTGAAAGTGATTCCGACGATATCATTTCTATGTGCCTTTATCGTTATATCTGTGGTGTGGACTCTGCTATTATTTAATACTGAGAACGATTTTTAGAACTATATCTGTATTGTTATCTTTAAAGTTATCGTGCATGGTGTGAACGGGCCTTAATGGTATAAAACATCTAAAATGGTATAAAACATTGAAAATGTATTAATGTATCAATAGTTTTTTTGGTTCTATGATCTTTACAATGCATATTGCAGTTAAATAAGCCATTTTGGCACATTACTATTTCCTAATTTAAAAATAATAAATTAGTTGTGAAATTAATAAGCAGTAAGTCTCTTTTCATTTCACAAATATTTAGGCACATCTGTGAAAGACGCAGAATTTGGATATACACACAATTCTGTATGAAAACGGCTCAAATGCTGATTTCTCTTCTGAAAAGTCAACATTAATGCAACAATAGAAGAATTTCCATCCACTTTTTAGCACTGTTCTATTATCAACAAAGTGAATATATACATACAAACAAATAAACAAATAATAATACTAATACTAATAATTACAAAATATGCTGTCTCCAGGCTTTTTCAGTCCACTTGGCCTTTTACAGATAAAAAAAAAAACAAACAAAAAAAACAAGAAAGCAGGCACGAAAGAATTGCAAAATTGTGTCGATAGTTGCAAAATTTAATTAGAACTTTTTTGGTTTGGGGGGGGGGGGGGGGGGGTAAAAAAATCATTGAATGAAAAAAAAAAAAAAATCTTTTTTAAGTGTCAGTAGTGTGATCGTGCACGTATTGGCTAATTGGATGGAAACGAGAAGCCAGCAAATTTTGCTATTCCACTTCATTGATAGCAGAAAAGTACAAAAAATGGCTATAAACTTGGCTACAGTGAACTATGTCATTATTTAGAGGTCAATCAGTTACAATAATTTACATATAGTCCTGAAGGCATAGTAGTAAAAAGAGTGTTTAATTGTAGCACTTATTAAAAGTGAACAATCTGTCTGAAAAAAAAAAAAAACACATTTTAGCAGTTGCAAGAAACCCTGAATAATATAAGTGATCTACAGGGGGAAATAAATAAATAAAGCACTTGCATAGAACACTTTAACACTCCATCCATACATCTTCACCATGTCAATCTGGGAAGTCCAACAATGAACTTCAACAGATTCAGCCTCCATAAATGATAACAATGGAAAGAAAAATAGTCCTCTGTCACTTCTGTAATGTATTCTCCATTTAGCATACAGCCAGTGTGTGGGCCGAGCATCTCCATCACGCGTCTGTAGCGTTCGCGGGAGAGTAGAGCGAGTGTCGGAGCGCTCAGGGCACTTCCTGAAGGACACGACGATTCATCATAAAGCTCTCTGATGGATCACACACACATTCAGAATGAAAAGGCCTGAGTCACAAAACAAAAGCAGTATATTGTGGAAGCGTCTGCCCTACACTCTTAATCACACAGGAGAACTTGTGTTAGATGTTTTCTGAGTGTTTGATTGATTGATGATGTAACAGCTCGGCTTTAGAGAGGAACACACTTATTGTGGAAACCTAATAAGGAGGAGACTGGTTTTACATGTGAGGTGATGAATCTCTTTATCAGTGGAAGGTCATCTTTCACCATGCAGAAGATCCTGAGGTGCGTTAAGATATGCATCAGCCCCGTTGCATCACCTCGTAAAAACAGACATCAAAAGAGCAGGAAAAGAAGCTCAAAAGAGCTCCGATACGCTTCCTCAGCACTTCAACAGAGCAGAGAAGACTGACCGTCACGTTTAATCACTTCCTGTCAGAACGTCTCAACATGAGCTCAAACTATTTGCATTTACAATTAAAAAAAAAAAAAAAAAAAATTGGATGTGTGGAATTATTTTCTTGCTGTAAAGACAAACAAATAAACTAAGAATGATTTGAGGTAAAAAAAAAAAATAAATAAATGTAAAATAATAATAATAATAATAATAATAATAATAATAATAATAATAATAATAATCATCATCACTTAATTCCTCCCTAGGTGTTTTCGTCTCCCAATTTCTCTCTATCTCTCTCTCTCTCTCTCTCTCTCTCTCCATTTTTCTTTCTCCAATATTTATTTCTCTTAATTATAATAAATAAATAAATTAATTAATTAATTAACAATACTACTACTACTACTATTTATTATTATTATTATTATTATTATTATTATTAAATTCCTTCCTAAGTGTTAAGATTTTTATCATCTCCCAATTTTCTCTCTCTCTCTCTCCAAGATTTGTTTCTCTTAATTTTCATAAATAAATAAATAAATAAATAAATAAAGTTGGCTTTTCTATACCAGAATGGAGTCAGGCTTGAACAATGTGCAAAATTGCAGTTGACTGTAGATAGGATTAGATGAGTTTTTGTTTGTTTGTTTATTTTTATTTATTGATTGATTTATGGTCAAGTTCACTTTCAAAAACATCTTGGATTATGATAATGCTTCTTTTTTAGTTTCAGTGCACTATTATAATAATACTGCTATAACCATTGTAATTTAACAACAATTCAAATCGTTTTGTTGGCGACATTTTAGTAAGGCTGCATTACTTACAGTCTGGAAAGTATTCACAGCGCTTCACTTTTTCCACATTTTGTTATGTTACAGCCTTATTCCAAAATGGATTAAATTAATTGTTTTCCTCAAAATTCTACAAACAATACCCCATAATGATAACGTGAAAGAAGTTTGTTTGAAATCTTTGCAAATTTATTAAAAGTAAAAAATGAAAAAAAAAAAAAATCACATGTACATAGTCATTGTCAAAAATATCGGCACCCTTGGTAAATATGATCAAAGGCGGCTGTGAAAATTAATCTGCATTGTTAATCCGTTTGATCTTTTATTAAGAAAATTCACAAAAATCTAACCTTTAATTGGATAATAATAATTTAAAATGGGGGGGGATATCATTATGAAATAAATGTTTTTCTCTAATACACATTGGCCACAATTAACGGCACCCTTTTATTCAATACTTTTTGAATCCTCCATTTGCCAGTTTAACAGCTCTGAGTTTTCTCCTGTAATGCCTGATGAGGTTAGAGACACCTGACAAGAGATCAGAGACCATTCCTTCATCCAGAATCACTCCAGACCCTTTAGATTCACAGCTCCATGTTGGTGCTTCTTCTCTTCAGTTCACTCATTTTCTACAGGGTTCAGGTCAGAGGACTGGGATGGCCAGAAGAAGCTTGGTTTTGTGTTGTTTATGAGGTTTGTGTTTGGATTATTGTACGGTTGGAAGATCCAAACATGGCCCATTATAAGATTTCTAACAGAGTCTGTCCCTTATTGATTTTTTTATCTGTTGGTATTTGATAGAATCCATGATGCCATGCGTCTAAACAAGATGTCCAGGACCTCCAGCAGAAATATAGGCCCACAACATCAAAAATACAGCAGTATATTTCATTGTACACATGGGGTACTTTTTATCCCTGTGTTCACCAAACTCATCTCGAGTGTTTGCTGAGTCACTCAAGGAGAGCGCTCTGGACCTCAGACTGGGGCGAAGGTTCATCTTCCAACAGTAGGAGTGCTCCGATTAATCGGCTACCGATCACTATCTCCCGATAGCTTTGGGATGTTTGATCGGCGGTCTCTATAAAAGCTGATCTCATAAACCGATCTCAAGCTGATGATGCACCAAAAACACAAACAGCATGAGTGAATCACCGCGTGCGCTCTCTCTTTTTCTCTCAAAATGTGCAAATGGCTTCAAATCACATCGCGTCTGCACTATAAGCGACTTCCACAATCCAGGCATTGTTGCATCGTTACTAAAGTTTATAAATTGCATTTCTTAATTCTTGTTTAACCATTCAGCACTCGTGCACTCTCCTGGAGACTATATGACCTTATACTCGAAGCGCACACACACACACACACACACACACACACACATACATACATACATAACGGCAGGTTCACACATACTCTGTTTGCAGCGTGCATGTGGTGCGTATTTCCGCACCGAGTTTGCTGTGCTGCACGCGCTGAAGTAAAGTGAGGGCGCATTGTTTGCGGTAAATATGGACATGGATTGGCACGAAAATTTAGTAATTACACCATCAACGCATATAATTAAAATCTACTGTGTTTCACAGTCAACACATATGGCTTTTTGGCTGGGTTTAAAGGAAAAGAGCACTTTTAGATAAACAAAGCAATAATAGATGGCACTCGTGGAGGTAGGAAAACAAAGCTCTTTATGAACCACAGGTTTGCTTGCAATAAAGATTTAAACGCAAAAGAAAAAGCAGTAGTGCTGACTGTTAATGTCAATGGTAAGTTTTAATTTAGAATGTTTGTGATAACGTAAAAGTAGTTTAAATGTTTTGCCACTTGCTGGAGCAACTTAATATATCAATCTAGAAGTAAATGCAAAAGTAAAAAGCATTGAATAATGTGTTTCTTATATTTATTGCGTATAAATGCATCTATGAAAGATTGTATTGCTGTACTGTGTAAAAAGAAACACAATGCTGAAAAAGAATTTCAGTAACAGTGTTTGGATTTGAAATCAAAATAATGGATAAATGTGTTTGTGGTAAACAGCCACAGATCAGTAGCGGACTCCTTTGTGAAAGCACAATGAGTCCATGCTGCTTCTGCACCGCTTGCGTACCGCACACGGAGTGCATACACACTGCAAACAGAGTGTGTATGAACCTGGTGTAAAAGGCCGCCTCACATACAGCTCACGAAAACAGCCTTGTGCTGTGTGTAAGCTATTGTGCAACAATTGCAAGATTGTAAAAACAAAAATGCACTGCATGATCAAACATTTAGGTGAATATATATTTTTTGAAAAATGAACACAACAAAAAAATGCCCCCCTCCACCCCTCAAATAAATAAAAAAAAATCCCCTCTCATAAGAGTCACCTAAGAGAGGAAATTCATTTTCAAAAATGAAATCCTTGCCCCTAATAACTGTCTAAAAATCTTGACTGGATCATCACTATAAATAATTCTACATGATAAAAAGAAGGCTTTAAAAAGATCGGTATCGGTGATCTTATCGGCAGATACTGCTTTATGTGATCGGCCTAAAAAATCCTGATTGGAGCACCCCAATTCAGCAGGACAATGACCCTAAGCACACAGCCAAGATAACAAAGGAGTGGCTAAGGGACAACTCTGTGAATGTCCTTGAGTGGCCCAGCCAGAGCCCAGACTTGAACCCGATCCAACCAGATAGAGCTTGAGAGGTCCTGCAAAGAAGAATAGGAAAAACTGCCCAAAAATAGGGGTGCCAAGCTTGTAGCATCATACTCAAAAAGGTTCGAGGCTGTAATTGGTGTCAAAGTTGCTTCAACAAAGTATTGAGCAAAGGCTGTGAATACTTATATACATGTGATTTTATTTTCTTCGTTTTTTAATTTTTAATAAATTTGCAAAGATTTCAAACAAACTTCTTTCATGTTGTCATTATGGGGTGTTGTTTGTAGAATTTTAAGAAAAATAATGAATTGAATCCATTTTGGAATAAGGCTATAACAACAAAATTTGGAAAAAGTGAAGCACTGTGAATACTTTCCAGATGCACTTTATAACAGCAGCCTAAACCAATGCATAAACAGCTGTTTGACTGTTGACTAATAGCACAGCTGCCAGTTAAATGCTTATTTAACATAACAACACAAGCAAATATGATCAGTTTTGGATTTGATGGCGTTAAGTCATTGTAATTACATGTAAATATAAAATGTAAGTCACTGTAATTACCACAGCGGTCCTTCTGGTAACTACTGTTGTGACTGGGAAAGGTGGGATAGAGCGATGAAAAGATCAAGGAGGCGGAGGATAGTGGGGAAGGCAATGGCCAGGTGAAAAATGGGCATGTCAGCCTGGTGTTGCAAGGTTAGCACACACTCTAATGGAGAGGGGCGTCTGAGAGGTGAGGACTGAACCGTAACGAAAACACACACATAACTACATGTGCACATAGAGCTGGGGACCAGCAGGGATTTCACTATTAGATTTCATTCAGATTCAGATCAACAGGTCTGTTTGAATCATTATATAATCACCCACTTGTCTTCAGTACACTTGTTCACATAACATCTTTTCGGTCACGTTTCAGTCTTTGCACTTCTGGATATGGCAACGGTTGGATTATTGTGCTCGTGAACAAAAGTGGAAACTGCCTGATTTACATTGCGTATCCCATCAGTTACAAAAGACGTGTCCAGAGGCACTTGGTGGCACAGACTATTTTACTGACGCTAAAGAAAAGATTCAAAAGCAGCCCTCAGGGTGCTCAGACAGCAACACACATTTAATACTGACTGACAACAACATGATAAGAAAAGTGAGAACAAAAGGAAAAGAAGAAAGACATGTATCAGTCCAGGGACTGGACTCCAGCTATTTGCATATTATGATTTCCATGACGTCTTGTGCAATTCATATGTATAACGACTTAAATATGATTAATATGTTTTAACTTGTATATTAAAATTCATTTTGATATAATTTGGGGGGATAAGGTCAGTGTGATTCAACAGTCCTGATCTCAAAATGAAGAAAAAAAAGCCTCATTAATAGAAAGAAACCTTAAGTAAACTGGCATTGTATTTTATTATACATTTGTATAAACTAAGAGGTTTTCAAATATAATAAGAGCTTTAATTGCATCCAATTCATGTGGTGCGACAAATAAAGAACAAAGCAAAAACAAAACAAAACAGAACAAAAAAAAACAAAACAAAACAATGTCACTAAGTCTCAATAAAAATGCTATGTGGTGGTACATGGTATACCGTGCAAAAACAAACAAACAAAAAACAGAAAACAACAGAACAAAACAAAAACGAAGCAAAACAAAAACCTAGAATGAAACCTTAAGTAAACCGGCATAATATTTTCTTATAAATGATTATAAAATAAGGCATTTTAAAATATAAAGAACAGCTTTAATTGCATCAGATTCATTTGGTGTGACAAATAAAGAAAAAAAAAACAAAAAAAACAGAAAATAAATAAATAAATAAATAAATAAATAGATAAATAAACTAAACAGAACAAAACAAAACAAGGTCACTAAGTCTCATTAAAAATGCCATGTGGTGGTACATGGTATACTGTGCAATAGTTAGGAATTACTAATTCATGATAATTATAATAAACACACACACACACAACATGAAACCAGCATGAATTTCCAAGAACTAACTGTTACAAAATCCTGCACCATCTGTCCACAGATGTCAGATAGATGTACACATGAGAGATACCGGTGCACTGATGGATTCTGGGAGATTGAGATGTGTGTAAGTCCTCAAGTGTAGATGAACTGGAGAAGAAGATCTCTAGCGTTAGAACTCCTCCTCTACTGTCAGCATGTCAAAGCTCATGAGCACCGCATTCATCATATCACCGGCACGTATGACGGATTTCCATCCGAGACGCCGCTACAATCCCCAACTTACTCATCGCTAATACGCATCTCTCCACTTTCCCGCCTTTTCTCTGTTCCTCCCCTGTCTTTGTCAACCTTACTGCCAGAAAAACAAAAGCAGACACATCTCTCGGGCGTTCTGAAATATTCAGTACCTTCAGATTCGCAATTTGCCGCACGACCTCGAAGTTTGACCCACAGAAATGCAGTTCTGAACGAGACAGCCGAAGCTGTTTGACAAACATGAATATCTGGAGGTTATTCCGAGACACAGCGAGGGCTGGTTTGATTTCGGCACAGATGCAACTGATAAACCTGAGTGTCGCGTGAAGAAACGGTTCCCTGTCTTACCATCTTTCTCGGGGTAAAGGGTAAGGGATAAGCGCACCTTTGTGACGGCTAGGACGAGGTTAGGACGCGGGACTCTGTGGGTCGCCAGAGCAGAGGGGTTAATAGTCCAGTGAAGACATGGCTGGCACCAGTGAGTTGCACTAATACACTTGGCAGCCAATTCAGTGTCAAAGCGTAATTCCCTGAGGGCTGGAAGGACACTACGTAATCTGTATTCAGCCCTGACATTGTCCACATCTGATACGGAACATTAGCTGCTAACTCCCTCTATAGACTAGTGTCCTTCAGTTTATATTACTTTATGTTAATAGAAAAAAATTACATACAACATCATTTGTCATAGTTACGGCAGCCAGTGGATGGCTGATTTAAATGCATGTGTTTACTGTTAGGGGAGGGAGGGGAGTTGTCTCTTTTGGCCTTATTGATCTTTGATCCATTCTCAACCTCCCCTGCCCTGAACTGTTTTATTTAGCCTTTGGTGACAGGCAGCTTTTAGAGCTGAACTCTGTCTGGACAGGCTGTTGAAAGCAGGGGCACTTGACGACGGCGTAAGCTGCCTGAAACCTTCGGACTGAAAGAGTTGTTGATGGTCAGCACTTGCCCGAGCGAACACTGCTGTTGGAGCCATGTTGACACATGTGCTGTGATACTCATGCTTGCGTTTTAAGTTAGTACCTGGTTTGCGACACTCACTGATCCCATTCTACCTCCCTTTGTCCAAAATAATCTGGTTTAATTCTGACCGTCTTTTTTAGAATTCTATTTTTACTAGTGCTGTCAAACGATTAATCGCGATTAATCGCATCCAAAATAAAAGTTTTTGTTTACATAATAATAATATATATATATATATATATATATATGGGTGCTGTACATGTATATTTATTATGCATACATAAATAAATACACACACATACAATGAAAATATTTACATGAATATATTTATATAATTTATATATAAACTTTGAATTTTTGAATAGCTTGGTGCACATTGTTTAGTTCGGAAAGTGGTTCAGTGGGTAGCACTGTCGCCTCACAGCAAGAAGGTTCCTCGTTCAAGTCCCGGCCAAGCCAGGAGGCCTTTCTGTATGAAGTTTGCATGTTTTCCCCATGTTGACATGGGTTTGCTTCAGTCTCCCCTACAATCCAAAAGTGAACTAGAGTACTGCAGGGATGACGTTTTTGTAGGCCAAAAACCAGAAACGAGCGTTTTAGAAGTTCTAGTTCTATCATTCCGAATAAATATAGACCGATGCGATGGTGACGTTTAAAATCACGCTACCATTGTGTACTTTGATTATAGCTCGTTTAGCTTTTTGTCTTCTGGTGATTGTATTAAAGTACCCTTATTATGCCATTTTGAATATTGCCTTTCATGCAGTGTGTAACATAGCTGTATGTGAATGCAAACGATCTGCAAACTTATTGTCTCCTAAAAGAAATCACACAACGCATTTCACAAAACGCTTACTCTTGAAAGACGGCTCATTATCCAGTTTATTTGGACCAGCTGGCTCCACTGAATCTCAAACTGTAAGTATGATAAATAATAGATGTTTATATTTTCTATAGCGCATTCAAAATATGCAACCATGGCCGTATCGTTTCCAACACGCTGTAACAATCGCAACAGACTGGGTCATCTGACCAATCAGAGCAGAGTAGGCTCACGGAAAGGAGGGGTTAAGAGTAGGGCTGGATATCGTTCTAAAATTTGATATCGATACCGATACCGATACCGATACCAATACCTTGAGTTCGATACCGGTTCCTGAACAATACTTTTTCGATACCAATTTTGTGAAATCAGTTTTAACAAGATTATATTATCTCAAAAAACTTTGGTTTTATTTTTTCAGCTTGTTGACATTTATGCAGACTCAAAGCCTCACCTCATGAGCCACTGCACAAAGGAACAAAATATATCCAACGCAATAAATCAGTGCAAATAGTTTTAATAAAGTTCAAATAGTTTTCAGTTTACACATCTGTTAGGCTACATTTACACTAGTGTGTGTTCATTTTAAAATGCATAGCTCACACAGAATCATCATTTCTATTAATTTATTATAGGTTGTTAAAGACTTAAAGACACACTTTCATAAGTGGGTGTTTTATTTTCTTTCACCATATGTTTTATTGTTATTAAATTCTGTGTTGTTGTATGTCTAATTATTCGAATGCATTAAAAACAACTTAGTTTATTCAAATTCATTCTTAAAATAGCCTTCTATGTTCTGTATCTGGTTTTCAAATGAAGGCATAAAACAATAATTTAATTTATCTTTAAATTATTGACAATCAAACTTTATTTATTTTGGCAAACAAAGAGGGTTTACTATTAAAATTAAAACATGGAAGAAATGTTGTGTGATCATTACCTAAAAAAAATAAAGTTTTAATCATTTTAATAGCAGCCTAGTAGTAGCAGTAAAAGTGGCACAATAGGGGCACTTTAAGGCTTCAAAATTCAACACTATAGATGAAAAGATGTTTGGAGAACAGATGGATGGATGAATGTTTGATTGCAGACTTCGAGATCTACTCTGAAACTCTAGAGCAGTAGTCGTAACCCTCGTCCTGGAGTACCCCCAGTATTTCGTATGTTTCCGTAATCAAACTGGAAATATCTAGACCTTCTCGTCAGCTTAAGTAGAAGCGACTCCAAGACCTAAAATCGTGTGTCAGATAAGAGTGATGTACAAAACGTGTACCGTTGAGGGTACTCCAGGACCGGGGCTGGAAATTAATGCTCTAGAAAAGAAACAAGATTGCTGGTATCTTTTTGTTTTCTCAAGAGAAACATATGAGAAGCTGGAGACTTCATCAAAAGTGCTCTCTGTTTAATTTCATTTCTGTCCAGACCTTCTCCTGGGCCACTGTTCTGCAGAGCTTAGCTCCAACACCAATTAAAACACCTAAACCAGCCAATCAAGGTCTTAGGGATTACCAGAAACGTCCAGGCAAGTGTGTTTGAGCTGGTTGAAGCAAGAATCTACAGGATGTCGGCCCTCCAGGTGCAGGATTGGACACCCCTGGTCAAGGAGAAACGAGATCAGGGGTCTAGATATTGAGGAGACTTCACTTGTGACATCTTTATGGGCTTTCTTTCAATTGCAAATCCTTTTGATGTGCTCACTATTTGGAGTTATGTCTTCTACAGTGTATCTTTCTCTTCAGGTACGACTGGGGGATAAAATATGGCCCACTTTCCCCTGTCAGTGGGTTTCTATTGGTCTGCAGGTCATTTTGCTGTCTAAGATCCAGACAAACACCCTCTTGACTTAACGTTCATTTCGATCGACCGACTCTCTCACTCATAAGACACACATCCGTCTCCGGTGTCACACTCGTGAACCCAGACGACCTTTAACCCCCACTTCCTCAAAGCATCAGGGCGATGCCACTAAAGGAGACAGACAGGTTAGTCAGATAGCAATCAGTGTGATCAATATTGTCTACGAACCCTGATACAAACATGCTAATGCCGCCGAGCTGCCGGGAGCCAATTTACACAAAGTGTACACACACATTCGCACACACCAAAAACAATTAGGAAAGTCATTCAAATTTGCTTCATTGTTGTTTTACCTCCTCTACAATCAGATGTTATTGGTAAAATTCACCTCAAATTCAAACGCAGCCCGGCTGAAAGTTCGCTGATGGTTTCTGTGATAATCTGAGCGTGCAGTCTTAATTGAAGTATCTTCTGCTAATTTATAGTGTCTAATTGTTCTACCCTTAATTAAAAAGGCTTAGCGCAGCATCACGCTGAGATAGTCTTCATAACGCTGATTGGATAGCGCTAATTAGATTTAATTTGCAATTATTTTCACACACAGTTGTGCTAACCTTTATAGTGTAGTCCCGCCAACGCCCACCCACTCACAGGAAGGATCGCAAACGCTGTTTAACTAGCAGGTTAGAGCTCAAGTTTGAGCTGTTATGTGTGGGCTAGACTAAGATGAGTGATGTTATGACAAAAGTCTAATAATGTGGGGAAAGCTAAAGACATCTGTTTAGCATGTTTTCCTTTGAATGA
The DNA here is from genome assembly GCA_036784905.1 of Acrossocheilus fasciatus. NCBI lineage: Eukaryota > Metazoa > Chordata > Actinopteri > Cypriniformes > Cyprinidae > Acrossocheilus > Acrossocheilus fasciatus. Next base: position 21,536,176 of record CM071962.1, on the reverse strand, counting down.
AAGGTATTGGGAGCCACAAACCACAATCTCCTCAGAATTAAAGGGCCACACTCCTAATTTTTTTTCTAATTTCAACCAAGTTTTGTTGTTGTTGAAAGAAGTCTCTAATGCTTACCAAGGTTGCATTTATTTGATTTGATCAAAATATAGTATAAAAAAGTAATATTGTGATATATTAATACAATTTAAAATAACACATAATTTGTAAAAGTCTTTACTGTCACTTCCGATCAATTTAGTGCATCCTTGCTGAATAAAACTATTAATTAATTTAAATGTCCCAAACAACTATGTGTGTGTGTGTGTGTGTATATATATATATATATATATATATATATATATATATATATATATATATATATATATATATATATATATATATACACACACATTTGAATTGCCCCTCGGGGACAAATAAAGAATTTTTGAATTGAATTGAATATATATATACATACATACATATATATATATATATATATATATATATATATATATATATATATATATATATATATATATATATATATATATATATATATATATACACACACACACACACACACACACACACACACACACACACACACACACACACATGTATATATGGAACATTGAAATGAATATAAATAGATATCATGCATATTTGTAATAATTAATTTCCACAGACAAATTAAATATACATACATGTATAATGACATGTGTGCTATGTATGCTCTTCACTAGCTCTGGTCTAGATAGACAATTTTACATTTTCTGTGTGTAAGCTGTCAGCTTATAGACGATCTCTCTCTTAGTTCTCAGAGATGTCTCCAGGTCCCAAGTCTGTTCTTTTTCTCCACCACAGCTGGATTCGTTCCAGGTGGCACATATCCTGCAGAAGAGCTTCAAAACACACAGCCGGTTGCACATTCACCACTAGCACTTGACTGACTTGGAGTGGGACACTCGTATGGGTTTATGACAGAAAGAAGGAGTCACAGGGCACTTCTCTGGTGTGTGTGCTTGTGACAGACTGATCCAGCACTCAAACATGTCATCTGCAGTCAGGCGGCCCCCTGTGGAAGCGTGAGCCAGCTGGCAGCGGCCCCTCCAGAGAGCAGGACTCTATAAACACGAGAGGAGGAAAACCACACTACACCACCCCGGCTTTTATATGACAGTACTGATTAACAACAGCATCTCTGCTCTTACATGTACTTAAAGGGATAGTTCGCACACAAATGGAAATTCTGTCATTTCCTCACCCTCATGTTGTTCCAAATATGTATGACTTAATTTTATGTTCCAAAAAAAAAAATTAATTAAATAATTAAAAAAATAAAACAGAGAAAGTAAATCAGTAAATTGGTAAATGATGACAATTTTCATTTTTGGGTGACCTGTTCCTTTAAGCAATTCTACTCTGTTCTAATATAATCTGTTTGCAATGTTTTACTGTTGTATTTCATTATGTTTTGTTTTGTTTAAATCTACTGTTCTCCACTGTATTCCATTCTATTTTCATTATCATCTTACATTCTGCAACATATTTTACTCTATTCTATTCTGTTATATTCTATCATGTTCTGATTGGTTCTGTTTTATTCCAGGGTTCTCTATCCAATTCTACTGCCTTCTTCTTCTGCATTTTATTCATATTCTATATTCTATTCTACTTCTATACTGTACTACTTTGTACAACATATTCTATTTTGCTGGAATGTCATTGTGCACAATTCTTTTCAATCCGGTTATCTACAATTTCATTGTATAGCTACATTCTATATCACAATTTTATTTCATTCTGCTGTTATATTCTAATGTGTTCTATTTTACTTTGATATTGTATTCGTTTTATTCAATTTGATATACTGTAGTCTTCTGTAGTGTAGCACTGGGTTGTATTCTACTACGCTGGATTCTTTATTTATATTGTGCCCAACTCTATTCAACTGAAATATATTCTATTTCATTTTGTCGTTACATTCTATTTCACTCAGTTATTTTCTGTTCCATTTGTTCCACGTTCTATTTTACTATTGTAATATATCTTCTATTATATTTGATAGTTATCTTTTATGCTGTTAAACACTATTTCTTCTTTTTCATTTTCTAATGTTATATGCTACTGTGCTACTTTTATTCTATTCTATTTATACTATTGTTGTAATCTATTCTGTACTATTCTTTTCCATTGTGCTGCATTCTGCTGTGTTCTATTGTATTCTATTGTTATATTCTACTTGCACTCTATTTAATTATTTTCCATTCTATTATTCTCACCGCTGTTCTGTATGTTCTTTTGCTGTATTCTATTCTACCCCCACCACCCACCCCCATAATAAAGATTTCAATTCATGTTAGCAGTGTTATTAGTCTTATCATTATTGAACTGATTGCAGTGTAGTTGTGAGAACCTCCCTTGTTTCTCCAGCAGTTCCAGAGAAGAACAGATACATGTGATGGCTTTATCGGCCATTTCCTTTGAAGCGGGCTCTGGAGGTATGTATTGATATTTGGGGAAACCGATGGTGTGCTTAATCACTTTGATATTTTTATAGAGTGAAGGAAATTGATGCCTGCCTCTAACGATCCCCCGAATAAAGTGTGATGACATCACGTCGACTCCATCATAGCAGCTCACTGGAGCTCAGCTAACAGAGCCATACACTGATCAATGAGGGACAGAGAAAGAGCCAGCTATAGGGAGGGAACAGGTTAGCAAAACAAAAATCTACCAAACAGACCACAACAAGTCAAAACCGGCCAGGTTTGACCTCGTCTTCTCTTCCAGTGCACTGCAGTCAGACATCACCGGGTCACCCGGCGAAGACGCACAAGCTCGGTTGTCTTCTAATTATTTTCTTTGAATAACCTGCTGTGAAACACGTTCGTGTCCACTCCCACACACAGAGACGGACGCACCCAGCTCTCCCGGCGGGGGTGAAGGGTGAAGGACAGTCAAGTTGGTACGAGAGGGGAGAGGATCTGTTTAACGATTCCGTAAAGAGAGCCGGCGGAGGCCTGGGGAGAGAGGGCAAGGAGAGCTTGTCAAAGAGTCAATCAAAAGGCCCTGACCAGACTGAGGGGGAGAGTAGCCTCTACGCAGGTCAACTGCCTTTTGTCCAGCTCCAACCACACACACTCTCAGCAGGAGAAATAAAAATCCACCGTGTTTACTTTCTCAAATACATGTTCCTGGTCCTACTGTGCACAATGTAACATTTTCTTTGTAATCTTTCATCAAATTCACTCCATAAGGAATGCACACTTTTCAACATCCAATCAGTATCCGCTGGATAAAATGAGTCCCGCCCTAAATGACTGTTGAATGCAGTGTTGGGGGTAATGGATTACAAGTAACGCAGGTTAAGTAATCAGATTACCTCAAGTAACTAGTAAAGTAACGCATTACCAAGTAAATCTCTGAGTTATGTTTTCTAATATACTTAGCTATACTAACATTACTTTTCATAAAAAGGAACTAAGTAATGCAATTAGTTACTTTTTATGGAGTAACACAACACTGCAAATCAATTACTTTTAAAAGTAACTTCCCCCAACGTTAAAAATTATGTCACTTATATCTCACATTGCATTGTGGACTCACATTCAATAAGCAACTGTAAGAAGCTGTAACCTCCCCATCGCAGTTTTAGTGAAAGTCAACTCAGGCGATCGTTTATTACACAAATGTAGACTAATTGTAAGGTTGTTTTAGTTTTCCACAAGAAGCTCTGTAAGTGAAATCTGGTATTTCGAAAGCAGAAGGAAATTTCCACCTCCACTCCGAGAGGAAGGACCGGAGAGAATAATCTCTCCCTCATTATTATCAATTAAGGTCAAGCTGAGAGGGATGGAAAGAACGAGGGATGAGGCAAACGAGTAGGGTGGAGTTTGGTTACTTTGGGATTTTAACATCAGACGATTATGCGATCAGTATGAGTGTGTTTCAATGTAAGCACAGATATATAATCCATATGTTTTTATGGAAAATTTGAATGAATGAAAGTAGTATGGAAATATATATATATATATATAAATGACAACTCGAGGAAGTTTAGTTGGCACTTTCTGAAGTTAACTACGAGTGTGTAGGCAGCTGTGTGTGAATACAGTAATGCTATTAGGAGTGGTGGAGGAGGAGAAGTAGTGTGTTAGAGACCAGGACAGGCCCAGAGTCAGTGATTAATGACTGGAATCCACTGAGGGAGATAGTGAGGGAACACTGTGATTATCCTGCCTGTAGGGCCCTGGGTTTACACGCAATCTCTGACCCGGAACCAGTATGAATCTCCTGACCTTCACCCCTCACACAGACACACACACACATATACACAAGGATAAGTCTAAATCTGCCCGAGAGGTAGGCGGACTCCCTGGCCGGAGTTAATGGTGTTTTTTTCCAGGTGAGTAAGTTGGCGTTTCCGGCTGAGGAGAGATGGGGAATTAAGATGTTATGCTAAATGAAGAGCAGCTCTGCTAACTGTCTCCTTCACTGCCCACACGCGAGGCGATCTGTTTAAACACAAACTCACAAACGCACACAGATCAATACAGCCAGCGAGAGAGACAAAGGGAGGGTGAGAGACTGGGAGAGAGAGGTAAGGAATGAACAAGACAGAAAAACAGACAAAGAAAGAATAAAAGAGCAAATGAATGGAATAATGAACAGATGAAAAGATTAACACATAAAACTAATTTAAAAAAAGGAACAGACGATCCAATTAACGTACTATCCAACCAATAAAGGTATAAAACAACTAAAGGAAAAGTACAAAAGAAGGAATGGACATAAAAAAACAAATAAGAAACAATTAGCCAATCACCAAAAAGCCAAGCAATTGAACAAGGAGTGACCAAAAAGAAAAGAATGAAGACAAAACAAAAATCAAAGAACAGACAAAATCAATGAAAAACAAAAAAGAAGAAAAAAAGATACAAATAAATATAATAATAATTTCAAATAAAATAAAAATAAACAAATAAATACAAAAGAAACAACAAAAAAAGATTGAGAAAGAAACAACAAACAAACAATCTAACAATCAAATAAAGAAACCAACCAACTTAGCAACCAAAATCAATGAATGAACAAACAAACAAGTAAAAAATAAATAAATAAGAATAAAAAAAGAGTGAAAGGGCCAACAATACCAAGATATGAAAGAAGGGTGGATACTAAAGGAACATAACAAAATATTAAAAGATAGAAGCAAGCAAGGAATAAATGAAAATAAAAGAAAGAAAGGGTTCGATGTTGACATCTCCAACTTACTCTTCAACATACAGTATTCAAATGCAAACCAAGCAACTAGAACAGACCAAGTAACTAACTGCCTGAACTACAATACAGACACAGAGCTGTCCACTGAAAAAAGGTTTGTCCACAATTTATAGATTTTAAAAGTACAGACACATTTCGTAATTGAGTTATCCGTCAACAATGATGACAATTCTGTTGAATTCCATGTTTAGACAGAAAAAAATGAAGGAAAAAAACAACAGAAAATCAATTTGTGCAGCGGCTCGGAGCCGAGCGGTGCGTGGCGTATAGAACATGTCAGGCTCTGAAATGAAGCCGTTTGACTGCGCTGGCCCGCGACGGGGAAATCTGGGCTGTTTTTCCCGCTGGCTGAGCAGCTCTCTCAGGCTCGCCGCAGACAGTCAATAGCCTGAAAATGAACAGGGTTGTTTTCAAGCGCCGGCCCTGCAGGCTTCAGCGCCCGCATATCGGAACAATAACGCAAACATGTCGGAATCATTATCAGTGCTAAAGATATGATTAAAGCAGCCTCTCTTGGCACGGACGAACAAAAGGAGGCCTCTCTTTTCGCTCTGGCTTTAACCAGCGCTCAGGGAGCCAATTCTGCTTTTGACGTAGACGGGCTCAAAGCCGACATCCCCGAAGAAGTGGAGTGTGCGATGGAGGGAATAAAAGAGCAGAAACAAGTGGTGGACTGGCACCGTAGGGAGAGGTGCTTGTTTAGAGCGGTAATAAAGTACTCAAGCCTCCGTCTCTACCTCATTTCCACAACACAAGACTCCGGACCTGAGAGCAATAAGAAAGAAGGATAAAAAGAGAGTGGGAAATGAAAGCGGGGAAGGCGTGTTACACGTCTGCTCCTCTGCTCTGGAACGAGATGGGACTTCCTCTGGAGAGGGAACGGCACATAAAGAAAGCCATCATATCACCATCTCACCATGATTGACTCCCGGACGAGCCCCCAATGTAAACCAAAGCCACTTAAACCTGTTCGTCCCGCTCAGAGTCATCTTCCCTGTTTGTCCCAAGTCCTACCACATTCCCAAATTCCCACATCCTTTCTCCCGCTACTCGGAAAACTCCCCGTTCTCCCACCCCCTCCCCCTCTTTATTAAAAACAAACAGTCCGGCGGAGCCCTGTCGCCTCTACCCGGCTGCGAAAACCCCGGATTCTGACACATGGTGCGGAAATGTGTTCATGTTTCATTGTAAATTTATGAAGTCTCGGAGCGCGCGGCGTCCCCCGGGCAAAGGCTCGGGTAAATGAAAGTAGCAGGCAGTCCAGATTAATATCATTTTACTGTGCTCCGATTGGATGAGCACTTTAAAGCAAAGAAGGGGGAGCGGGTGGCTTCATCTGTCTTTTGATTCTCTGGGACCTGTACGGGGAAGGACTGTGGTGCTGTAGAGCTTAAACATATTCTGAACACTTTTTCATTAATTTATGTGGAGGAGAGGCTCCTATCATATTTTATGAAGGCTTGAATGTCCCGAGGGACGCGTATGACTTAAGTCGAAAACACAAAGTCAAGCTGTTCAGGTTGGCGTGTTCTCTTTGATAATGACCCGACGAGTGTTGGCGGGGTTTGCGGTTTACAAATGTGCCTTTGTCTGCCACTTGTGAGATAAGGTTGAGCACATATACTGGTCGAAACTTGACAGAAAACATTTCCAGTGATTCTGTGTCCCAGGACCTTTGACAGTGGGGGACAACTGGTTAAGTTATCCCAGACCTTGTGACAAGGAGAATCAGCAAGTTCTTCAAAAAACTTGCAAATGAATTCCTGGCCAAATTCATGGATTGGGTAAAATGGACTGATGGTCCTGGAAATGTTTTAATGATGGATACGATGGAAGGTGTCCAAGTGGCTCCCACTGTTCTTAAACCAAGTCGCTTTTTTTAAATGCACCTTATTTTGGATTTAACTGTAAACTTCCCACAAAAGCGCATGGGCTAACGGCTAGTCCACAGTTCTGACTGAGAGTTATTAACGAGAATGCTCTGACAGCATAGACTGTAAAGTGAACTTGACATGTAAAAGTGAAAATTGCACACTGCATAAGGCATGAGACAAACAAACATGGTCGTGTTATTGACTTAAGCTGATAAATAAACCAAATACTAAACAGCCCTGCTGGTGGAATATAAAATGAGCTAAAGTGGTTGGAATACAGAGCTGGTTTCAGTGGCCAGGCTATGGCAGTGCTAATGTAGTTGGGGATCGTGGACTCCTCCAGTGTGTGCGGCTGTTAATTAAATCTATTCTAGGTCACAAGATAAATGGCTCTGACACAAACGTGTTGGCCCCACACCAGCAGCAAAAAATATATATATAATAATAATAATAGTGCTTTCCGCCATTCTGCTACAAGCTTTGATGGATTTAAATGAAAAGAGTCATTAATAAAGTTGAGCGGTTTGAGGGTAAAAGCACACTATTAATAACAGTTCTTCATGACTGCGAGGAATATTGTACATAATAAAACAAGCCCTAACTGAGCGGACCAGGGTTTGAGAAATATAAGGCAACTAACCGAGAGCTCATGTTTGCGTGATTAACAGCAGAGGTTCTTGCGTTTATCATGTATGAAACGCCTCAGATGAGTGATCCACAGCCAGAAGACAAATACTGTTACGGTAAACAAGTGCAGAAGTTTTTTTGATTTTATTTATTTATTTATTTATTAGAAATTAAAAAATAAAATTAGGCTATGTCTGTTCTTTTCCTTCACTTAGTGTGACTGAAATATTTTATATATATATATATATATCTGTCTGTCTATCTATCTATCTATCTATCTATCTATCTATCTATCTATCTATCTATCTATCTATCTATCTATCTATCTATCTATCTATCTATCTATCTATCTATCATATCTTCTGAAAATGCATGGCAAAAAATACTATTTGTATATAATTTAATTTAAAGCCATCAATTGAATGCATTTATTGAGTGTAATTATTTATAAAAACATTAACGCATTTAATAATGCCCGCTAATTTACTGTATATTCCATAATATATTACTTTTCAGTAATGCATCAAGCAGTGCAGCTGTATTAAGAATAAACAAGCAAATATTTATGTCTGAAATTAATGTAATTAATTAATCAATCAGCATTTTGTAATTACTATTACTAAATAATATTAACGAAAATATTAAAATTGAATGACACCTGTAACTTGCTTCAAATATAAAAACGGCATCGGTGGCAAGAAGTCCAGAGTCTAAGTGGTTAAATTGTGTATTTAATAACACACCGTCTGAAAATCTTGTCGTCTCAGATCTGCTGAGATGAATAGAGGAGTGTGAGAATGAGCGAAAAATGAAGGAGCCGAGTGGAGGAAGCCTGAACAATTTTAATAGAAAAACAGTATATCAATTTAAACTGCTACGGTGTCACCCCATCACCCCGCCTAAACAGGCCCGCACACCACCCAACCAATCAGAGCGCTCCGCCAATTCATTTAAATAAGAGAGGACTTGGCCGCGGGGAGCGTAAATGATGAGGTGACGTGTTACACTGATTTATGTCTGTAGGCAATAAAAGGAGCATTTCTGCTCCTGCCTGTTTAATATGCGAATATGCAGGGCATCTCGGGCCTGACAGCCTGTCATTAATAAAACCCTTGTAAGTGGGCGCAGATAGCAATATTTCATCTTTATGAAAATACATGATGATAGTTTTACACTGTATAATTTTTAAACCAGTGCCAATGTGCCCTCCTAGGAGCTGAAGCCGTGGAATATCAGAGCTATAAGTTAAAGAGAGAGACCGGCCCATCACTGATATTCCTGCCCACCGCTGGAGCTCAACTCACCTGCAGGCACGCACACCTGCCTATCGCTGGAGCTGTCAGGTTAAACCTTAGTGTTTCTTAAGCCAAAATAAAGAAACACAAGATTTATACTCCGAAGAAAGCACTGAAACATTAAGAGGAATCTTCCTATCAGCAGCGATAGGGTCAGTCTTTTTTCTCTCTCACCTATCTAATAACACAAAGGACGTGTGTGACAGCTGATTCTGGGGCCGTTGGTGAGTGTGTGTGTGTGAGACAGCTCCCCCTTAAGGATCATTATATTAACAGCCGTATTCAGAGCTGACACTCCAGAAGTACACGTGTGTTTGTGTGCGAGTGAGCGACCGCAACGGCAAGCAAACAACTACAAATCTCCAATGTCAAGAAATAAGTCTTCTTGTAGCGCTGCAGGGGGAATCAACCCATTTTTACCTCTCTTGCTTTTGTAAGTTCTGTGTTTTACTCTTTCTCTCACACACAGCCGATGGTGGAGGGCGCGATCAAACTTACAGAAATGGTACATCAAAGTGAGAGTAATATTAGAATAACAGAAATAATTAGGCATGGGAAAGACAAGAAGAAATTCATTTGCATAAAAATGTTAATTAGTCTCTTCACAAGCTGGGGCCCGCTAACGAAACGAGCTGTTTAATGGTTGTGTGTGTGTGTGTGTGTGTGTGTGTGCTGAAGTTCATTCCTTCACATGAGCTCGTAATTGAAGGAATTGCTTAAAGGAATAGTTCACCCCAAAAATTCCCAAACCTGTATGCATGTATGCATTTAAGTGGCACATGCAAAAAAATCACATGTGCAGCTCTTGCCAATCAAATGTCTGTTCAAACCTTGTGTGCTATATTGCAAGTCCCTCCCTTGAGTTTATATAAGTATTTTTATATAATATAATGTGCTTAAATTATATATTATATCATTTTTGTATAATACTGCACGCATATAATGCAAACAGAATTAAAAGCATTTCATTCATTCATTCAAGGGTGAGAAAATAATGACAATTTTAATTTTTTGGGTGAACTTATGTGAACATGGCATACTCGGCCTCTTAGGAAGGGGCATGTTAAACAATAATCCCAATAGAGCTTTCTATGAAATCTAATTCAAAGTATCATTTTTCCTGACAGATATTTGCAAAAAGGAACAAGTTTTAATGCACTGCGCAGACTTAAAATAAAGAGCCATCTATTTTTAATGCTCATTGTTATTAATAAGGCTGAACAGAAACGGCGAGGCTCGTGACAAACGTAAATGGCCAGTTTACATATTTTTATAACATTTTATATATTCTAATATAGGTTATAATAAATATACAACTAAATACATTAAATATATAACTTAGCTATCCAGTATTATTTTATTATCTTCTCACATTTCACATGAAAGCACAAAAATGCATAACGCCTGGAGAAACATCCATAAGTGTGTTCAATCTTCTGATTGGCTGTGAATTTTTTTTTTTTTTTGCCGTGCAGCATTTTCACATCAGTTTGGACTTCAAAATTGCTTGTAGCTGGAACCTTGTGGTGTTGTGCCTGGTTAGGACATTGATGAGACTTCACAGCAAGACTAAAAAATAAGCGTAACACTGAGCTTTTCAGGAAAATAAATACAGCTTATTATAGGATTATTAATGATTTGGCTTGAGGGGGGAAATTACCATTCTAGCTGATGCATACATGTTTCATTAATAGAGAGCAAGAGTAATGAGGGATCTTGACACAGACATCTAACAATGATATATACATTCATGTTTCTCACAACATCTAGACACAAGACACACATCCTCATTCACACTGACGTGGAAGGTAAATGTGGAAAATGAAAACTTAAACTTAAATCTGAAGTCTGATTTTCATATTAAAATACTTTCTTCCATCACAGTTTAATATGCAGAAACAAGCACAAAGTCACTTGCAGACTAACAGCAACACAGGCTCAACTTACAGCATCCATTTGGCCAACCAATTGCAAATGGAAACCTGTTTGAAAACAGTCATTATGCATGTGCAATTTAGCATGCTGCCAGTAGGGGTGCAGAAATGGAACAATTTACATTTGAAGTCAGCATCTGTTTTTAAATCCATCTCATTGATCATATTGTGAGCAGTTCATCCATGTGCATGCTTACTTTTCTATCTATCTATCTATCTATCTATCTATCTATATATATATATATATATATATATATATATATATATATATATTTTTTTTTTTTTTTTTTAACACATGCGATTAATCAAAAAATGTAACGCGTTAATATTTTTTTAACGCAGATTAATCGTTTGATAAGGTTTGACCCCAACTTCTTCCCATCATCGCAGCGCGGAAGGTTATCTATCATTGTGTGATGAGGGTACAGCGAAGCAGTGTTGCTAGGGTAACGGCACAAGTGGGCTATTTTGAAAATCCAGTCGCGGGAAAAAATTACAGGGCCGTGGGTTGCGTTTTTTTGGGCTACTTTTTTAATGTACCGAGGCCGCTCAAAGTGTATATAGACAAATAGAAATTAAAATAGATCCTTTTACTAATGTGTTTTCTTTTACTATTTTTTTTTTTAAAGTTTTTTAAAAAAGTTTAATGAAAATATCTCGACAGACTTCTCATGACATATGTCACAATTTTTTACAATCTAAGCTTGCATTTAAATCTGCCTCCACCCTATCGACAATGGACAAGTCCTCATCCGATAATCCGTTTCACTCGAATGCATATCACAATACGAAAAAAAAAAAAAAAACTGCCGCTACTTTGGTTTAATCGCAAAATTTACATAAAATGCCACTTGTGGTACTTCCATTTGCTTTTGTGTTCCACTGAAAAAAAGTCATAAGGGTTTGGAATGATAAATGATTAAGTTTTGGCAAACCTTTCTTTTATTATTTGGTAGTTAAACCATTTTTTTTTTTTTTTTTACTAATAAATGCCTGTTATCAAAACTTCACATTGCTTCCTAATTCCAGGCATATTTCTCCTCCCATGTGTCCAATGCAGATAGATGGCCTGTGCTCTGTATTTGGAAGTACATTAGACTGATAATACACTTGTAGCCAATCACAGGGTTTAATATATGAGCCACAGCATTTTCATTGGCAGCTCTTTGTGGAGCATAATGAAGAGAGTGTAGGCTGATGAATGCAGTGGTCCGGGGGTAAACGTCAGTTCTTTCATTAAGGGGACCTGCACCTCGCCCTGCTGTATTGAACCATGGCTCCTGCGATTAGACTGATGCATCCCGTAGACAATCACAGGTGAGATTTGCGAGGGAAAACACATTGTGCTCTGTTTAACCCGCATAAAACAACAACAGTGAGGCAGAGGACGCCTGCGTTTGGGAAGTCTCGCTAAAGACTCGTGTACGACCCTGGTAAATTAATAATTCATTACAAAACTAGTCTGGGTCTTGTGCTTAAAATGACCAATTCATAATACAGCACAACCTCTTGTATCTATTTTTTTCTTTTTTTTTGTGAAGTCATATCTACCTTTATTCATGCAAATAATAGAAAGAGGGCAGGAAACAACTTGGGGGGGCTTGAACTTGTGTCACATGATAGGCACCAAAGCTCAACGACATGGTCTCAACAAATAACAAAATGAACAAAAATAAACAAATGCAAATAAAATAAACTAAAAGCAATACGCCAATATAATAATTATAATAATAATAGATGATTATTATTGTTATTATTGTTATACATTTGTTTAATTGAACATATCAATTAAAAATAAATAAAGTTTATGAATACAATTATTTTAAAAATATTTTTTTTAAAAAATAAATATATTACAAGAAAAATTCAATATTTAAATTAAAGAGATATTTTTATAAAATGCTTTTAAAATTGTATTTTTAAATATATTGTATTATTATTATTGTTATAGAAACAAACATCAATTACTAAATTGTTTAAAATGTAATCAATTGACGTTCCTGACCATTTATTTAAGGATACTCATTTAATTTCAGCATGTAGGAAGTATTCTGTGTCATAATAATCAAATTATACTGTGTACAGAGTTAAGAACCTATTGGACAGGGCACATAAATGTATGTGTGTGTGTGTGTGTGTGTGTGTGTGTGTGTGTGTGTGTGTGTGTGTGTGTGTGTGTGTGTGTGTGTGTGTGTGTGTGTGTGTGTGTGTGTGTGTGTATGTATATGAGTGTGTGTATATGAGTGTGTTTGTGAGAGAGAGAGCCCGGAGCCGATGGGTATTAAGCAGATGAAGTCATACAGGAAATCAATGTAGTATTGAGAGCAGAAAAATGCAGTGCCTGAGGACAGGCATATGCAGCATTATAAATGAATGCGAGCATAGAGACAGTTTATAATGAGGGGTCAGGCAGAGATGGGGAAATACTGCTGTGATTTTTCTTTACCGAGCAAAGGGCCATGAAACAGGCTTTGTGCATTACTTGGGCTGGATATCATACATACTGGATAATTTAAATTTTTATTTTTTTTTAATTGTTGTTGTTGCAGGTCCCACAGACTGATAAACAAACAAACATTTTTTTTTTTTTAAATGCAGTGCATTAATTAATTATCTGTTGTGCATTATCGTAAATAAATAAAAAATAAAAAAAAATAATAAAGCATGTTTTATTAATGTTTAAAACCTGTGTTTCAATAATGTTTTCTAATAATCAAAATTATTATAACGCATGTCAATCAGCACAATTTTATTTGTTTTTAACAGCTACATTTAAAAAATCCAATCTTTAATCTCTGTTTTTAAGACTGCAATAGAAACACAATAAGTAAAACATGCGCATTAATGTTTAAATATTATTACTGAAAATTATCAGTGTTACCAAGAACACCCAAGCATTTTTTTCATTAAGTGCTCGAGTTTGTAGGCTGGACCCCCTGATATAGGTAACAGATCTCCCACATTAGCATCAAAGCTCAATGTATTTAGAGCGCAGTGTTAACTGCTAGGCCACACTTCTGACAATTTGCATAATTTAATAAGTACCTTTAAATTAGCTAAGATAGCAGCACCGAACCCCACATTGTGTGAATGATTGTGCCTTTGAGTGTCTGTTGAGAGATTCTGAGCAAGCCTTGATGGTGTTTAGCGTCTCTCTCCGTCTGTTAATTGTTCACACTTGGCTGTGTTATTATGTTCTATTTCAGGAGCGATATGGCGAGAGGAAGTCCTTAATTATTCATTGTTCTCTCACACAGCGGCTGAACGCCCAGAAATAGACCGAATCACACCTCTGTACCGCCACAACCAGCGTGACACAAATGACACTAACGCCCTACGCGGGACCATTTGAAGGGCAGTGAGCGGCGGTTCGGGACTCGGATAGAGAAACCAATGCTGAGACCTCTTCACGTTCCTCTGGCCGCTTCCCAAGCCGCACACCGCTGTCATTGAGAATTCCCATCACACTTCAGAACGAGCAGGAAGCCATCGTAATCAAAAACAAGGATCAAGTCTGCAGCTCCAATTCCCAAAGAGCGCTGTCACCGTCGATACCGCTACATACCACCCCCCCCCAAAACGCACACACACAAACATACGGCTTTTACATAATCCAGTCAGAATGTTCCCACATCCCGCGGCTCATTTGAAAACCTAAAGTGGGATCAGGCGAAGTGAATAACTGCAGCAAATTTACTTCCGAATTACCTGCGCGACAGGGAGATGTTCAGCCACTTAGCCTTTAAGTCAAGCAGATACTTTGCCGCTTTTTTGCACACGCCAGCACTTTACTTTTCCGCCTTTTGTTCAAGGGTAATGACATGATATAAACGTGGAGGAAAAACAAGCGCAGGTCGGAAAGGAAGAAGAACGAGAAAGAAAACACGGCGCTCTCTCTGAAGTTAATTGGTTCTCATTGGCCTTGTGTAAAGCGCGCGACGTCGAGAAGTCAAGGCTTACGTTTTGGTCTGGCTCGTCCTTTGTTAAGTTAATGGCTAAATATTTAATGTTCAGGGGCTCTAAAGATTAAAGGTAACATGTTGTCAGTATCATTGGAGGAACTTCAAAGGGTGTAAATTATGCATTTCCTGTAGCGGTGGAAGAAGAAATCAAAGGACGTAATGAAGATTAAAGTTTGGAGGGCTACGTACGCACGCAAAAGGAAAGGGGAGTGAAGTGTCTTGGTGTGGAAAGGTTAATCTATTTTGAGAGTGCTTTATCTTATTAGACCGTCATTGTTTTAATTCAATCTGTTCCGCTATTCGTATATGGACCAGGAGTTATGGAGACGAGGTTTACAAAGCAGGAAGTCAGGAGGCCATGAAATCACAGGAGCAATTAAAAGAACAACATGACTTTCACGAGCAATCCCGCGACGGACCGCCTGTGAATGTCAAGCTCCTAACAGTAGTTTTAATTAAAGCTGAATTGGAGTTGGGTTTAATTGTACCTTTGTGTCAGACCTACTAAACTCAGAGAGAGGAGGAAGGATCGATGGCTAACCGTGTCTTTGAAGAGCTCAAAGGAACGGTGAATCATTGCTCTAACTGAGCACATTTAACATCTTCGCACTTAGATTTTGCAACAGTTTTCTGGAAGAAACTGTGTGAAGGTCAAAGTGTACCAAAGCTGATCATGCACACTTTTTATCAGTTGCTCGAAATTTTAAATTTTTCATGCCTCACTCACAGATAAAGGTACAAAGGCTGCCACTAGGGGCAGCACCCTATCAAAAAGTCCACATTTGTACCTTATTTACCTCTAAAGGGTGCATATTAACGATATATTAGTACCTAAAATTAACATAATAGTTTGTAATGTACCTTAATTGTACATATTTGTGCCTTTCAAAAAGGTACCACCCCAGTGACAGCTTTTGCACCTCTATTTTCTGATCCTGGAGGTCACAAAGTACATGCCTTAGTATTTTTATTTACATTTTCCCTTTTAGTTTCCTACGCTTTAGCAGCAATTACCTTGATAATCTTCAAATTCATTAATTCCCTTTAAAGGGAATGAATTACAACCACTTTACACATTCAAATGTATGTCTTAAAGTAATAACTCCACCGAAATTAACATCAGTTAATTTGAACTGCACCAGCTACAGTTGGATCCAGCCTTCGTGAAGATTTCGGATGACACCAACAACACCTGAAGACTACATATGATGCCAACTTTGGATCAACATACAAAACTGTCAAGTATTTTCAATGCATTTTAATTAAACCTATATGACGCTCTTTCTTCAGAGGGAGAATATATTTATAAAATGTCTGAAAGTCATTAGGGCCTAATGTAGTTTGTGCCCCAACAAACAACAATATCATTTTAAGTTTCTGGAGAAGAAAGAAACCCATTCAGGGTTAGAAAACATGAGGAGCATAAATAACAATATAAATATGCCACAAAAATTATGTGATTTCATCATTTTAAGCAGCTGACTTCCTTAAGATGTCTCAGTCGAACAGTTGTTCAGATAACAGGCAAATAGTCGATATTGAAAATATGCCATTTTGTATACCCCTACTCTCCAAATGCAATAACACCTGAATAAACACTCCCTAGTTAGTGGACCAATTATGTATATTAAACACACATTGTGTAAATATCCTCCAATCACACCTAAAAAATAAAAAAAGTCTCCCTCTTTCGTATTCAAGTTCATGTTTTGTCACTGGCCATGATTGCCATGACTACTCCTTATTGGCGTCTATCAATGATCCATAAAAAAGTCACCACCATTACCTTGGTGTCAAGTGGCCCTAATAGTCCGATTTCATTAGAGTCAATGGTAGTGAGCGGAGCCATTTGGAAAAGTCAGACAGTCACCAAGGCTCCATACAGCTGCAAATAGCAGGCTGGAATTGCACCGCAAATGGTTCCACTCGCAGGACATAATAGTCAGTATGGCCGATTTGACCTAACATGAAACTCCCGCCTGCGCTCCACAACCTATACCACAATCTGTGAATTACTCCGTCTCGTTTTGATGATGTCATTCCCAAAGAGCTCTCAGTGGAATACACGTCCCGTCTTGTTCTGCAAGTTTATGAGGTCGTCCTCAGGTAGGACGCACAGCGGTGATAGGAAACGCGGAAATCACCTTGCCGTTTTATTGCAACGGAGCGTCTGTTAAGCCAAATGGCATTTAGGTGCAGCTGAAAAGTCCGCTTTTAAGAAACAATGGATTATTATACTGGATGAATTCCTGGATTGGAAGAAAGGATATCGGCATCATCATTCATCCGCAAACGTCATTAATTAAATGAGGAAACATCATATTCCAATTGTCTTTTACAGCACACAGTAAATATTGACAAATCCCTGTCTGTTGTTTATCTGTTGTTTATCCTATTGATTATAATGTGTTTGAATGTCGATGAGCTGTGTACGAGTGTGTGACGAGCTGTAAGAACATCTTTGTGTTGAGCTTCAAAGTATTGATGGCTGCTTGTACAGTCTCCTAATAAAACACTTTTACATCTGAAGGGCCAAACATACATAGGCACTTTTATAATGGGCAGCGTTTGGGGGTGAATTTTTCCCACGACTAGGAAATTGTCCTGTATTTTTTTGCCACTTCAGAAACTCATCTTCCATTTTATTCAGGGTTCAAAATCAACACTTTCCAAGTGCCAAATGTTTGCCAACACCATTATTGACCATTATTAAATCTAATTCTAATAAAACAAGTGCTGTAAAGTTATTAAAATCTGTAATCTAATTAATTACACGATGTGCTAATTAATTGATAAAATTTATTAAAAATTTGGGTTGAAAACCACGTCTTCAATTCAGTAACAAAACACTGTCATGTGCTCCGAGACACACAATAGTTCTGCTGTGGCTTTGATTGGAACTATTTTTGTTTGTGAAATTGGGCAAAACAGACAATATTGTGTCTACAATTTAACAATATTAACGTATTCTTGTTTAGTGAACTATTGTATAAAATCAATATCGCATTAGCCATTGTTGCTCATGTTCGTTAAAAAAAATAAAATAAATAAATCACTTGCTTGAGTGAAATTGCAATTTTGTGTCCGCATACCTTGAATTTTAGGGGCATATAACCGCATTCATAGGCTATTTCCATAATTAATTGTACCAAATTAACGTTAAATCGACAGCCCTAAACAAACTATTAACTTTTAACCTGTTTACTGCAAACATTTTGTCAGTTCACCTGTCAGTAAGTTAATTTTGGACTCATGTTGTTTTCATATAAATTCTGCTTCTTTTCTTTTTTTAATTATCCTATGGTTTTACTAATTCCCAGTAACTTCACATGACATAATGGCCGGCAAACTCGCAAAACAGAAGACAAACTGACATATTGCATTTTGAAAGAAAGGTAACATGTGAAAGTGAAGAAATATAAAGATGTAAGAGTGTTGTGGAGTGCTTTAAAAGGGGCAATATGTCCTACTGTAGAAGCTTTCCCCTCCACCCCATCCCTTTAAATCTAACTCAGTGCAGATTATTTCTATGCAAATGCTTGCAGGCGCTGAATTAAATCCAAAACACAGTTTGTAAAAATCGATTCCTCTGCAACCTACACAAGTCTGCAGCCAGGCGACATGCCACGGCCATAAATATTCATCTTTTATTTACTGTGCGCTGAATGAAGCAATGGATTTGGCAAAACAGGGATAAGGAGGAAGGGTGTGTGTGCACGTGTTTGGGAGAGAAAGACTGAAAGACAGAGATGTGGAGGTCATGAGATTATTGAAGACTCTTCAAGCCTTGTCAAGAGTAATAGATTACTATTACATCTATCAATCCATCTTGGGTGATAATAGACGATGGATCATCGTCTGTTTTTATGAATCACATTTCAGCCCAGCTGAATTTTACCTTCAATAAATCATTAACTTACATATGAAAAACTTTTTCAATTATTAGTAATTATAAATTATATTAATTTATCTAATATTATGTATCATGTCTTATTTTACATCTATATTTCCGCACATATAGTTTTTCATTTTCTTTATGCAAAACATAATTTCTTGCGTCTTTTGATTTGGGTCCGTATGCACCGTTTATTCTTTATTCATTTATCTAACACTGTTTCTAACATTATTATAGTTATTAATTTTAAATCTATATTTGATTACACTCAGTCACTGATATTGATACGCAGAAAAGAACAGTTATCTCCCAATAAATCAACTGTACTTTGCAGTAATCTGTGTGAGTGCGTGTGGTGGGTAGGCAAAGACATGCTTTTCTATGACTGCTTAAGAGACTGAGCATGTTGGACATTAAATGTATTTAAATATTCAGTGTGATTAGACAGATGATTAAATTATTTGAGAGATGAGCTTGCATGTGCAGCAGAAATGTGAACAGTCCACGGCTGTTTAAAAATGCATCAAACATGATCTTAAATTAACGCAACTGTCAAAGCACTCTCTTTTTTTATGGAAAGTAGAAGCACTTGCAAAAATAAGCGTGTGTGTGTGTATGTGTGTGTGTGTGTGTGTGTATGTGTGCAAGAAAGAGCACAGCATTACAAGAAAGATATGAGGGAGTGTATGCATGTTACTCATTACTAATAAAGCAGATATACATCCCAATAAAACAGGTTGCCATCAAGGCCTATAACGATAAAAGCACTCAAACAAACCAAATCAAACCTATAATAATGACAACAATCATTTAGTTGTTAATCCTGCGGATGGTTTCTGAAAATAGTTTGGTAAAAAAAAAAAAAAAAAAAAAAAAATTGAATAAATAATAACAGATAGCGGTTTTGTGCAGGTGCGTGTTAAGCAGCCAAAAAGTGCAGATGTTGCGAATTAAGCAGTCGCTCAAAGGAAAGCACCTGCGTAAGCATCCACACTCTCAAATGTTGCATCATTTGTGTCCACAACAAAGGTTGTTAAAGCACTTCTTTAAATGCTAAAGCGTACACATGCGTGCACAATGACGACGCCACGCTCGAGTTGGCAAGCAGGTCAGGCGCTCAGGTAGAAAGATGAACGGGGAGCGACAGTCTGGGAACTCGACAGAATTGAAGAGCGCAAGGTGTGCGTGGGATAGAGAGGTTCAGCGCAAAATATGTGTCAAAACATCACGCGACTGCAGGACTGGGGCTCCCTGATACCGGCCTGCGCGGTGCGTCAAAAGATCCGTAAACAAGAAAATCGTAATAAACAGACCTCCTTAAAATTAAATTCAATCAATTTGGACTTGGAAAACGAAGGGAACTGACAATCTATGCACTTCCAAGAATATAGCAAAGGTAAATCTTTATTGACTTATTTTCAACACCAATGCACTTTAAATAGTTACATATAATTATTTATATACAGTGGGTTTTATTCAACATTTCACTCACTCAATGTTGATCATATAATTAGTATTATATTAGAAAAAATATTTTTACTAGTCTTTTGTACATCTGTAATGATGTATGCTAATGTAATAATATATTTAAAATTATTTTTCAGTAACATTCTAATAAAGATCATACTAAAAATGTACCTGCTTTGCAAATTAATAATGGAATATGATACTTCCTTGCCATTAATCTTGCCTTTACGTTCAACAATCGTGATAAATAAACCAACAGAGTGAAACAAAGAATCGACGGAACAATTCAAGAATCTGTTTTCATAATCATGATCCTGCGAAATTGAAAAGACAGAATTCTATGGGAAGAGGAAACACACCGCATGGGCCGGGCGGCACAATAGACTATGTTTGTCATTTGCATTTGTATTGTACGAACATTGAGAGGAAATAGAAATAAAGCACATGGTACTATAAAAGGATTTGCGAGTGGCGGAGGGGGGCATTCTGGGTAAACTGTGAACATTGTGTACATGTTACAGAAAAGTAATAAGTTATGCAAATCTTTCCTTGCCTTTCTTTGACACAAACATCCCTATTCTAACATCTTCCACACAATAAATTGATTTCCGCTTGTTTGGTTGAAGGAACAAGAGCTCTACGAAGGAACAGGAAAGTGCGATATTTTCTAAATTTGATATTAAATGCACTCACTCTCCATACATACATTAGACAGCTGCCTTCTCTTATCCTCTTTTCCCGCATTTCTGTCTTTACACGAAGGAGAAAGCACTTTTTTTCAACCATTTGTCTTTCATTCAGTGCGTTTTTGCGTGTGGTTCTGGGTTCAAAGGTGATGACAGCTTTGACAGCTATACCTGTCAGTCTAAAGCGAGGCCAGATAACCTTCTGTCCTAACAGAGCACTTTCAATAGTCTTCTATTTTCCCTCCCTACACACACACATTCTTCTGTAGATAAAAAAAAAAATCCTATCTTCCATTTATTCCTGCATTGCCTCAATCTCAAACACATGAATAGCAATTAAATTGATTCTTTTTACCCTTTTCCCTGTTGTTTTTTTTTTTTTTTTTCCAGGCCGAGTCTTAGCCAGTACTGGGTTGGAGCCCAATCTACCTTTGGTTTGTGTGCGTCCTATCTCAGAGACAAGACCTCAAAGAGCAGCTAAAAGGATCTTTATCAGACAGTGAATTAACACTTAGTCTTCCATTCGGTAGGTGTATCCAGCCAATATAGCGGAGAAAAAAAGACAGGAAAAAAGGCCCCAGGAAGGGGACACCTTGAGAATGAAGAGAGGACCTTGCAGCTTAGCGCAGGAGAACCCTAGTGCTGACCTAGCACTCTTCAGAGAGAGAGAGAGGGAGAGAGAGAGATAACAATCACACATTGGCACTGGACTGAACAATTACCTGCTAAGTAAAGGTCATTTGCGTCAGTGTAGTAGCAATACAGGGGAAGAGACACCACTGGTATTTACTGACACGCTGCATGATATCAGCTAAGAGGAGGGAACTCAAGACAATTAGCTGTATACCAAGACACACTCACAAAATAATGCAGCAAAACGAGGATTCATAATTCTGTTCATTTTAAACTTCTAAAATAGAACTTTCTTTTTTTCACCAGTAAATAGCATTTGATTATACTTTATATGGTAAAAAGCTATTGATTTAATTTTAGCATATTTAACATTTTTGTCCAAAACAAAAAAAACACAGTGGAGTGTTCGGGAAAGCAGATTAAAAGGTTCCTGGAACCCATCTTTATTTCTTCATAATTTCATTTGGTAGTGCTATTTACATTTTGGTACAACTGAAACATCAAAAATAAGTAAATAAATTAATAATACAGAGTGTCAATTAACTGCAACCCTATAAGCGAATAACTGCCGTGACTCCCACCTATGTACCTGTGTCTCAGAGGTGTTCTGAAATGAGGACGAAAAGTCCTCTTTTTTTTTTTTTTTTAATCAAATGTAAATTCACACATTTTTGTGGTTAAATAAACATTACTTACACTATCAGAAAAAAAAATCTATCTTAGATTAAATGTATTTTATATTTTTACATGAACAATGTAATCAATATTCTATTTATTAAAGCCAAATATGAATCTCATCAAGTTAGTGTTAAGCATTTTACATTTATTCCAAAATAACAACTTAAGGCAGTAACAATTTAAACATATTTTATTTGTGAACTTATCTTCAGATAAAAGTTTTAAATTTTTTTTGGATCATCAGTCATCAAAGCTTGGTAAATATTGGTCACAGAAACAGAGATTTACCATACATTTCACCAAGCTGATTGCTCAGTAAAAACTCCCATATATCATTCATCAGGCCATTTCAAGTCTTATTTTGACGTAGCGTAGTGTGTGAGATGTTTACTTACTTTTTTAATTAGTCTTTCCATTAACACCATTATATTGCTCATTCAGACTCACGAACATAGAACATGCATGAACACAAGAGGCGGGATTTATCACATGAGCCAATCACAGACAATCAATAACGAGGCATATCCAATCATATCCCAAAGGAGGCATTGGCTCCTCTCACATGACTTTCCCCATTCATTCTCAATGATTCCCTAGCAAACTCACAACACGCACTGCAGGATTGGACATTCCTGGCCTACGGCAATAGGACAAACCATTTGCACCAACATACACCAAACTGCACATAAATCGTGATACAAACCAAACCATGAGAAATCGTACCCCTTTAAACAATATCCAAAAAATATGAGCTCCAGAGGAACAAACAACTGTAAAAACATATATCTTTTCATCTCTAATTGCTTTGCACTTTAGCCATTCCCAAGTCCCTGAATTACGGAGCAGTCTGTGCACCACCTCTGCCATGCACACACAAATGCAGGCATACACAGTAACAAACAATTTTTTTCCCTGACAGCATGCCCCATTAATCTTCTTGTAGGTCCCATCCTCAGTGGGGTTAACCCAGGTGAGAGAGGGGCAGCTGGGGCAAGAGTTAAGGCAAGACCCAGGTTTGATACAGGCTTCCAGGAGCATTAGCCGGTGAGGTGGAGGAGAATGGAGTGGCCTGGTGGGGGCCAGCGGGAGATCAGAGCTTTGGGCTGGACAGAGCAACGCTGACCTGGGGGTCTAAATTAAGAGCCAGGAGAGGAGCGCTTGATTTCACATCCCCTCAATGACACACCTGACAGGATGATGTAAGAGGGAGTAAACGTGAGAGGCTCACCTTTAAGTCTGCCCTGTATCCAACGGACCACAGCAGAGGAGAGAGAAAGAAAGACAAAAGCTGTGTTTGAGCATGCACACACACACTCACATACTGCTCATACTACTTTTCAAAACAATGCGGTATGCAGTATGAACACAGTATGCAGATTTTCTGCATGTATGCGATACCCGTTTGACCTTAAAGTTGTCTCAAGTAAATAACCAAAGTTCAGCTACTATGGACACAATTCAATGAGTCCATTTTCAGTTTGAACTTCAAAAAAAGGCAAGCAAGTGAGAATGTATGGGCAGAGAGAATCCACTTTTTTAAAAGATTTAATTGAGTCATTTTTGCCTTTATTATGATCAGAGCTGACAGGAAGCGAAGTGGGAGAGGTCCTCGAGCGAGGATTCGAACCCGGGACGCGCTGCCCACAAGGATATCGGCGCTAACGAGAATCCACTTTCATTGAAGGTTCAGGCCTTCAACCAATTAGCTAACTTGGCCTTCTATTTATTAGTGGTAACATCCATTGAAGGACATTACCTAACACAAGAGATAATGAGGTGGATGGGACTGTGACTGGGCAGCAAAGTGGTCACAGGTCTGAAGTAATCAGCACTGGGCAGCCAATTCTTGGATAGCCCAATATTCTTGCCATATTTGGCACTATGGTTGAACGATGGGGTTTAGACAAGATCTGCAATTGAAAACAGGCAACCTTGCATATGGATCGAAAACAAGTAGTTGGAGCACTGCAAATACAGTGGCACTCTCCCAATCCTTGAAACATCATGGAAACAATAAGTGAGGGAAAAATGAAAGTTTGGTGGTTATTCTACATGTTCAACAATGGAAAGAAATTAAGTTAGGCCTCGATCAGCTTATAGACTCTATTGTGGAAGACAGGAGAGAGGACCTGTGGAAGACCTGTGCTGCACAGAGATCCGAAGAGGTGTTTTCAGATTTGCTCAAGTCGTCTGTAGCAGGTGGATCTTCAAGTTGCAATCACATTTACCATTGCTCTGCAAAATTCTGTGAGCAAATTCCATTAATTTCAACAGGAATCTGTGCGACTGAAGGTTTCACGCGAGGGCGAAAATGTTTCCCATGCAGATTTCAACTTTTTTTCTGGGAAAAACCCCCAGGTTATCAAGTGTAAGTTGTATCAGCTGCTGAAGGAGTCATTGCCTGGACGTTTTTTTGGAAAGAACAACAGATGCATCAACATAACATTTTGTGTTTTAACCTTTATTATGATAGGACAGTGTAGAGCTGACAGGAAGCAAAGTGGGAAAGAGAGAGGGACATGGCATCGCGAAAGGTCCTCGAGCTGGGATTTGAACTCGAGACGCCCATAGCGCAACAGTGCTATATGTCGGCGCCAATAGCCTTGCACAAGATCTTTACATTTCCTAGAGTCATTGTCAGGCCCCATAGACTACAGCTGCAATGGCTCTACAATGGCTTCTACAAGAACAAGGTCTTCAAGATAAATAGATATCCTATTTGCTGGAAGGATGAGCAAATGGATTGTCTTTGCAAAGCCTGGTTCACCTCTATTCTAGCCATTGGTAGAATCAATTCCTACTGACTGGCTTGCAAGAGGAACCTGCCATCATCCAAATCACAATGGGCATAATTCAAAACAAGTTCCCACAATCAGTTCAGCGACATCAACCTAATAAAATTCACCACAGAAGCTAGTAGGACAATCTTCTACTTCTCGATAGTGCTGGACAGACTACCAAGGCAAGAATCATCTTTATGAACAATGATACTCAGGTTTCCAGAAGGCGAGAGGACTAATAAATCCTCCCCAGGAGGACAAGGGCGATGCAGTTAAGAAGCATCCCTGGCATCTGCCAAAGGCAGCATTTACACTGCAGGTCTTGGTGACCAATTCCGATTTTGTAACTATATCCGATTTTTTTA
This sequence comes from Acrossocheilus fasciatus, assembly GCA_036784905.1. Classification (NCBI taxonomy): domain Eukaryota; kingdom Metazoa; phylum Chordata; class Actinopteri; order Cypriniformes; family Cyprinidae; genus Acrossocheilus; species Acrossocheilus fasciatus. The sequence goes on along the minus strand of CM071962.1, from coordinate 21,510,714 downwards.
TGACGTGCATACATTTCTTTTAAAAGTGAGTCTGCATTTTACACTGCACTTGGTGAAACAAACCGAAAATAGCATATACGACATCACAAATAAATATGAATAGTGCATTGAGTTTAATTTATTGACATGGAAATTATATAGAATTGTTTTAATGCATAGTTACATCTATACATCAAAATAATTATATAGCCTAGAACAAATTCTTCAGGACAGTGATGCACGCAGCTCCGCTGAAAGCTTGCGAGTGGAATAATACTCAGGTGGTAGATATTGTTAAACATGTCACATGCAGCATGTCTATGTTGTTTAAGTAATTTAAACCAAATGTGTTCATCAGTGATTGTATATCAAAGGCAGGGACATGTTTGTGTACATTTTATTTTGTGGTTTCATCTGTGCACGAGCCGTCGTCACTGACAACAGTAGCACATTTCAGCATCAGATCGCCTTTTATTTAAAACAAAACGAACAAAATTAATACTCTGCTACTCAACTAGAGATGTTTCATTTGTTACAGGTATGTGTGTACAGCGAAATGTTTAAAAAAAACCTCACATTTCAATGACGTAGGAGTCGCATTTACAGGGGAATATCCGATTTGTCCGCTTACACGGCAGGCGCAAATGCATGTATCCGATTCATATCTGATTTATTTCCACATATGAATGAGGCCTGAAACCGATCGGAGAATATCGGAATCCATGTGATTTTTTCCTGCTTATACGGTCGTGGGCCATATCCGATCTGTTACACTACACTTGAACCATGCACTGTAAATGCGGCCTAAGAGTCAGATGTGTGCTTTCATTGAGTTGTTCAGCTAGTACAGATGTTAATGTTAACCCTCACAGATCTGACATGACCAAATGGGCAGATAGTCATTGGAGGCAGGACATTTCAGACATTTATTAGCTGTAAACTCTACCCTGCAGAACGTAGATATGCAGCATTGGGAAAGTAACAAAGATTGATTCCAAAGGATGATCCTTCTCCCCCATTATCTTTCTTACCATCACAGATCTCTACCAAGCCAATAATACCTGGCAGTGAGACTGTCACAGGTAAACCGGGTACAGTGACAATTAGGCCAAGAGCGAGAAGGCAGGGTTGAGAAACGGTCAACACCTGTTAACTTACCTCCACACTTCCACATCACCCATTAACGACCAACATCAGAGCACCTACAAAACAAAGGATCCTCTCATTCCAGTGCATCTGTTTCACCCTCAGTTCTTATCTTCTATAGCTGTGTTTTCCAACTCTGGTCCTGGAGAACCCCAAACAATACTACTTTTGGATGTGTCCCAAATCAAACAGACTTGAATCAGCTCACCAGCTCTTTAGTAGAGACTCCAAAACTGGAAATGGGCATGTCAGAAAAAAATGACACATCTGAATTACGTATCGTTGAACTTATTCCATGACCAGGGTTGGGAAACAATGCTCTACAGCACTCACACTATAAAATGTCCTTAAAGGTACTACTTTCCCAAAAGATCCTTCAAATTTTATCCTTTAACCACACATTGCTCACAGTAATAAGTAATGAGATTCTCCAGATGAACTGGATATATGGACTGCTCAGCAAAAACTAACAACAAAACAATACAAACGGACCCAAAGCCCATCTGCCTTGCATGAAATATTTTCAGTGTTTTGTCCGAAGTTGTGATGGTTCAATCTTGTATTCAATGCCTTTTCTGTATGGTGTACCATTCAACTGTTCAGATGACCTCACTTCCAGAGAAACCACCAGACGAAGAGAGAGAAAGAGAGTAAGAGAGAGACAGAGAGGTGAATGAACAAGAAAACGTCCCCCAGGTAGCTTCGTCTTTCACGCCTTGCTTCTCTTTTGCAACTCAGAACAACGAGTGTCTGTGTTTTATTTTGTCCTCTGTTGTTCAAAGCCTTTCTTCAGTTGCCCCCACTCACTCATTCATACTTCAGCTATTTAGTTTGTCTCTACATGTAAAAAGACCTCAATCTCCTTTCTCCTCACTTTCTTTTTTCTGTCGTATTCGTATGAATGACATTCAATGCTAGTTATGGGGGGAAAAAACGAAGGGACAGTTGGTGGGACATTCCATGAATACAGTCCACTTTGGTGTCACTGTACCCTTTTAAGATATTAGATACACAAACGTTATTTACTTATGCATGTATTTGTTTATTAATGTGACCAGGGTTATTCAAATCTGGCCTGACCCAGGCGACATAACCAGTGCGTACCTTGATTAACATTTTTTTTTTTCTACAAATTGAACTTCATTTTTTAAGCATTGCATGGCCTGTTTTGAACCTTATTCTCGGAAAGTGCCTGAGACATGAACTTCTCTGCTTGCAGAGAAAGAGAAAATAACAGAGGGGTCAAGTCCATTTAGACCGGTAATTGAAGCAGAACAAAATTGCTTGAGCTCACATCATTTCTTGTCTTTCTCTTCCTATATTTCTCTCTCTCCTTCTCTCTCACTCAAGCGCTGACATTGACTAGCACACTGCAGCCCAGCAGTAAATAATTGATGTTTGCGGGAGGCCGAGTCTATAGGTTACCAGTACTGCAGTGAACCCCACAGAGCAAATGTGCAGTTTGGAAAGAGTGTTACGAAGTGCGGGAAAGAGCGCTCAGAGATGTTGGAGTGTGTGTACTGCATCACCTGATCAAACTCAGCGTCCCACTGTGGTGCATGCCATCCATAGAGAGAGAGATTGAGAAGAGTTTCAGAGGGGCTTTTTCTCTTTTCTCACAACTGTTATACACTGAATTCCACTTCTGAATCCAACCTCCCTTTTCTGTCTTACAACAAATCTATAAATACAGTGACATTACCATAAAAATAGCCTCTACCATGACCATTTTTGAAGAGAGAAATCAAATACTACCATGGTATACAGTGGCCCCAAATGTATTTGGACACTTTCGGACAAAAACACTTAAGCCTTAAAGAGATAGAAATTCTGTAATCATTTAATCAAGCTCATGTTGCTCCAAACATGTATAAATATCGTTCTTCCGTTGAGCACAGAAGAAGATATTTTGAAGAATGTTGGTAACCAAACAGTAGCCGGTCGCCAAAATTGAAAAAAAAAATAAATAAAATTACTATGGAAGTCAATGTCAACATTCTTCCAAATACATTAGTTGATATTTAACAGAAAAAAATAAACTCATACGGGTTTGGAATAACTTGAGTGTTTGTAAATCATGACAAAATTTATATTTTTGGGTGAACTATCACTTTTTAGAAAATAAAATATCAAACCAAATATTTATCAACTGGTCTAAAGCATTATAGTGGGGGTGTGAAGTGTCCAAAAATGCTTATTTTTGACTGAATATTTCAAAAAGCAGTATATTAAATGACTAGGATGTCAGAATACCCTGTATTCATGTGGCTAATAACAGTTGTTCATCAAACTATCTATAAGTACATGTCAAAAACATTGATTACTTCTGAAAATTTCATCTATTTGAAATTTGAAATCCAAGTTGTTCATCAAATTAACTATGAATGTGTGTCATAAATATTGATTCATTTTGAAAAATGTCTTCTATTTGAAACCTAAGTTTGCTTGTTCTAAATATTCCACTTGATTTTTATTCAATTTAACTAAATATGGATTTTCAGTGTCTTTTAAAAGACACATAAAAAGTGTCTCTACTAATATTGCATATTAAATTAGCTGCTCATAGCCTGAATTCATTTTATTTCCCCATTCATTTACAGAGTGAATCATTTTACATTTAAAGAAATCTTGAAAGACATTTTTATAGTGACAATTTTGTCTCAAAAGAATTACCAACTAAACTTAGACATACGCACAAAAGTATCAATTCATACAAAATCACTGATGCACCTCAAGATACACAGAATAATAAAACAAAGACGGAGGTATTCACGTTTTCAGCTCGAAAAGCTTCAAAAAGCTCTCAAAAATTACAAGTACAAGAGACTCTTTCTAACAAGCCCTTTTTAAATAAACTCCAGCAATTCTTTATATCCCCCATGCGGCATACAAGAGAGATACTTTTAACACGTAAATGCGCGCACACACACACGCACGCTAAAGTGCACTTCCTCCCCAGTGCATATGATGTTTGAAGAATCAAATCCTGCTCATTATAGCATGTGTATGTGTCTAAGACCAGGGATATCCTCTCTCCCTAAACGCGCCTCGCCCCGCCAATCGCATTGACTGCAGCGCTCATGTCTTATGCATGAGAGTATGTCTGCGGACAACTGCGGAACCGCACACACTTTCATATTCTAATGCGATGAGAGGAGGGGGGAAATGCATTTTGTAAAGCCCTGGTATTACAGGGCAGTGGGCTCAACACGACCCGAAATGTAAACGTGCCGGTCCGCCGTCCAGCGCCGCATTAAAAAAACAACATACATACAAAACAGCGAGAGGAAAAAGAGGCAGAGAAACACGGCGGGCTTTGCGTGGGATAAAGTGTGCTGAGGACAGCAATAAACTAAAGCTGTGGAGACTTTCGCAGAGAGGGAGAAAATGAAATAATTTCAGGAATTGATTTCTGAAATCAAATGTCTGTTTTATGCAGATCTGTTTCTGTGAGCTCCAGATCTCACAGATCAGTGAATCTCAACACTTTGTTTGGCTTCATCAGTATAGCACCAAAACACCAAACTAGATTCCTTTCAACTTGTATTAAACTGGATACCACTATGATCATTAGGTTGTAGTTAACTTAAAATCTTGATATGCACACTAGACCTTCTTGGAAGATTCATTTAATAACTAGCAATGTTTGGTTCATGACAGTTCACAACAATATTCCAAAAGATCTGTCAACGAATCAGACTGGTATTCAAGTTTTGAGGCTATAATTTGGTTGTAGTGGTTAACTGGTCACCGAGGAATCAGTTTAAATTGTTAAATTTAAATCTTATTAAGTTATAATAAGACATCAGAAGATGTTTAATATAGAAACAAGTTTTACAAACTACATTCATTACACTTCAGCTTGCAAGCTCCAGTCCCCATTCGGTGCAACTGCATGTTAAACTTCAAAATTTCTCCTTTTAAATTCCATGGAAAAGAGAAAGTAATGTTTTGGAACAACACGAGGCTTTTTTTTTTTTTTTTTATACCAAGTATGCCTTAGAATCGCTCTTTAAAAAAAGAGAGATAGAGAGAAAGAAAGCAAAAAGTAAACTAAAAAAAAAAATAAAAATCAAATTTACTTTTTACCTTTTATCTCTCGCTCTCTCTCTCTCTCTCTCTCTCTCTCTCTCTCTCTCTCTCTCTCTCTCTCAGTTCTGGCAGAGAAGTTTGATTTAATAAAAAAAAGAGTGATTCTAAAGGTACTTGGAGACAAAAAAAAAAAAAAAAAGCTTTCTTTTTTCATACATACATAGTATCACCAAAAATGTCATTTTATATGAATGTGAAGAAAATGAGAAAAAAATGTGTATACATGCAAACTCGTGATGACCCACTATAACTGGACAGGACATGGACAAACTGTTGAAGATAATCACAGTGTGTACCGTTTCATCAGCACTGAAAGTCAACGACAGCAACTAATTCTCAGCCTGTAGAGTGACTGAATACAGTCTCCATTATATGACCGTATGCAAATCACTCTAATGCACAATGACAATATTAGAATTAACTTTGTCCATCGCATGACTGTGACTGGCACCATATATGATGAGATTCAGAGAAATATGTAATGGGTTGTCAGTCACAAAGGTCTGCAGCCGTGAGGCATCTGCAAGACTTCAGTTAAATCAGTGTATAAGAAACACACAACCTTCACAGCAATTCAGTCTATCTAAAATATTTACATAAAGCATAAACCCAAATCACACACCCAACCAGAACCCATCCAAACCAAACAAAAATCGTAGTCTACACCCAGTACTCTTGTTTGATCTCTCAAACCCTAAACCTCCGGGGCTGGCCATGACATCCAGTTTTTAAACTCTTCTACCTGTGTAAAAGCAGCAGCACAGAGAGGAAACAATGTTTCAAAGCAAGAGAAATGTGTTTTAATCCTGCGCTTTCATCATTTCATTAATGCATCAGGCAATTGAAAAATTACAAACTTGACTATGGTTTATTTCAGCAGCTGGAGGAGGAAAAATGAATGAAGACGACAAAGAAGATTATAAACGAATAACAATGCCTCTTTTGGCGCGCTGCTGGAGAAGGGAAAAAAGCTAATATTTTGTTTGCATTTTATACGGAAACGAAAAAATTGAATTTTCCTTTTAATACTAGGATTATACAAACATGGAAGAAAGCTTAAATAAATATTCTAAATGGAAATGGATTTTTGCATTCGACATACAGTATATATTATCTCTATATTTTATTTATTAATACAAAAAAGAGGTTCCAGTCACAAAATGTCTTTTTACAATAAAGGAATAAATGCAGTGATTTACATTACATTAACATGCCTATCTAAACCAAAACAACACGGTCCAAATCACTTTTCCTCATTTCGTTGAGGTGAAGGCATCTAGCATCAAACAAAAATATTTATAAGCACACATCCCATTCTTGTCTGTTTTAGTAAAACCAAACAATAACAAAGCAATAAATATACCTTTGTGGAAATAAATAAATAAATAAATGTATTTACATAACAATTGTTAACTAACAGTATACTGTTAATTGAAAAATAAAATAAAATAAAATAAAATAAAATAAAATAAAATAAAATAAAATAAAATAAAATAAAATAAAATAAAATAAAATAAAATAAAATAAAATAAAATAAAAACTGTACATTTCTCTGAGTACTTCTAATGCTTTTGGTTAAACTTCTAAAACGACTAACTAAATTTCACCCACATTACAAATGACGGTTATTGTAATATCATATCACACCAGCGGTTTATTGTCAGTTACGACAGTCTCTGGAGATTTATATCCGAGAGAAAATCCCTGCATCAAAGAACCATTTACTTTTCTTGAAAACACTTGGTTTCCTGCAGCAGGTATCAAAACAAAAGGCAGACAGAAGGAAAAACAGACAGGAGGAGATCATGGAGTCGTTTATTTCTGATGTTCTACGCTTAGCGGCACCTTATACACAGATATATTAATAAGGTATTATGCACAATAACAGTTTTATGGATTTTAAATGGCCATCATTTACAAACATAGTGCGCAACTATCACATGGAAGGGGAATTTTATAACCCTTTAATGTAAGTCTCTCTCTCTCTTTTATCTCGTTCATCTGAGCGGAGCTGAAACGCATTGGAGATGTTTTATTGATGGAGATGCAGGACAGATTAAAACGGACATTGCCCAAACCAGCAAGAAACGTCTTTAATGATCAATCAAACGTAGCAAAACAAAAGTAATTTCTGCATTCTTCAAGAGTGTGGCCATTCAAGAGACGATCCAAATGAAAGTTTGCTCTGAGTTTCTTTTGTTGAAGTAAGCAAGTATTGCCGTACATGACAAATAAAGTGTATCAACAACACACTTTCATTTGGAAATGTCACTTTAGCAAGTTTTATCTGCACTTCAAACATCTAGTGTTGTATTCAACTTGTTTCAGAGGATTATTATTGAACTATTTATTATTGCGATTTTTTTTTATTTCCATTATTTTACGCAAGGCTAAACTTTTATTTATTTCTTTACTTACTGGGGCCTCATTTACGAAACAAACGTACAACAGAAAATTGGGCATAAGTTCGTTTCTACGCAAAATTTGTAATTTATCAATATGGACGTGAGCGGTGGCTACGATCAAATCTCACGTCAGGTCTCAGCTCAGATTTTTGAGTTAACCTGAACTTGCGTGAAGCATAGTAAATCTGGCGAAAAATTGTATAATGACAGCATTTTGTTCATTTAGATTATTTTCCTGACAGCCGAAGCTCATTAGTCAATCGTTAATCAGTGCGATTAGAATGTCTTTTTTCCACGACTTTTCAGGGCAAATAGCAGCATAAACAACAGACCATCAGAATTCACACATCGTCACATCACGCACCTACAGTGCTTCTGTGAACGGAGAAAAAAACAAAAATTAAATTAAAAAAATAAAATAAAATAAATAATTACATAAAAGGAATAAAATAAATAGGACAAAAAAACATGTCTCTTAAATAATTAAATGAAAAAAAAAAACTATTTTATTAAAATTAACTGATCACATAGTTCTTGACATTTCAGTCATTCATCGTCAAACTAAAATGTAGTCAAACAAACATAGAAGTTACATTTAAAAAGATGCGCTGCAAAATCAGCGTGCAGCACCCAAACAAACATTTTTGCGCATGTGAAGGATTTTTTTTTTTTTTTTTTTTTACATCGATAGTGGAATATGAGTGAAGTACAAAGCCCTGTTTACATAATGAATAATAGTTTAGCAACCAAATTTTACATGGCAAAAATGGAAACATTTGGATTCTTGTGGATTGAAAGTGGCTTGTGAGCCCAAAGCCGTTTCATTTTCGCTTTAAATCAATTTATTATAGCTTGACGTTTGTATGCTTACAATAAATACAGCATAATTGGGGTTTTATTTTATAGTTCAATATACAATTTTATAGCTACTTATTTTTCATTCTTGTTCTGTAATACCGTTAAATTCAAAGGATTTGTTGTGGAGTGAAGGGAACTAAATAGGCTATATAGTGTTTATAATGACTGTAAATGTTTCGTTATATTTACCGGTACAATGTACGATGGGATTGGTGGCACCCTATCGTAAGTTGATTTGTGTGCTCGGATCTGCGCTCATTTCTACGTTAAACTGATAAATGAGGCCCATTGTCTTTTCTGCTTTTTTTATTTAAAAAAATAAACAATAAAAGCAACTAGTGGTCGACCGATATATCACCATGACCGATATATCGTCTGATATTTGTCATTTTTCAAATATCGGCATCGACCGATACGTTTTTTTTTTTTGTTTGGCCGATGCATTCATGGGACTTTTATTTTGACGCCGCTTAGAACAGCAGCGCCTGAGCACACATCACTCACATTCTCCCTCTGGTTCACTGTCATTGTTCTGTCTAAAGCCCAAAGTAAGCTTCACTTTTTATGCGTACGCAAGGGACAGTGTACAGTGCGCGTGAAGCTAATTGCGTCATCAGAACAGTACGCTCAGGTCGCACATGCGCACTGAAGTTATTTTGCAGTAATCAGTTTTTCCACATGGTGGCAACACTGTCCCGGGCCATTGTTTGACAGTAGAAAACGAAACTAAAGATACAGACAACAACAAAACAGTGGAGACTGCAACAAGCTCACATTGACAAGCGAGAGAGAAAAACAGAGCAGACACTGAACATGGATGAAGCTTTCTAGAGCGCATGTGTCGACCGCCTTTGATGCGTACGCGTACAAAAATGAAGTATCCTTAGGCCTTAATAAGAAAGAAGTCTGTCTAATATTCAGATAGAACAGTTAAACAAAGGAATTAAAATGTATACAAAAAAAGTATTATAACGACTGCTTTCGTATTATTAGTAATAGAAAGTCAAACATTATAATACTTTCTCTTGCCGTCAGCATTTAGCAAATACGCATTTACATCATTTAAACAAATCTTTGAATGTTTAATGAACATTTAATTTCACAAACCTTGCAAACTCAGTCGGATCCAGCTGTGAGAACTTATAAAGTGTGCATTTGTAACCTGCATGATTGCGTGTGCTCAGCGAGACGGTCGATCCGTGTGAATTGAATGCGGACAGGAGGAGAATTCAGCTTCACTGGAGACACGCGATCGACAAACTTTAAACTCGTGATTTAAAATTATGCTGCGCTTTATGCATTTACCCACTGTCATGTCATTTTCACTGTATGTAAGATGAGTGTCACCTTGGCTTTATTCGAAAAAATATGATTCCCAACGCACACAAACGTCCCAGAATACTGAGTGCCCTGTTGGTTACAGTGTTCATTTCCTTTTTAATTATATTTTTTATTAAATATTTATTTATTTGTGAAAAATACTTTGTCATCTGAAGTATAAGTATGTTTATTTTACACATTTTTTTTTTTTAATCCATTTTCAAATGATTTCAAATTTCTTAAATATTAATTAAAATAAATAAAATGATATCGGCCACCCTGCTTTCCAAGATATCGGCATCGGCTGTCAAAAAAAACAATATCGGTCGACCACTAAAAGTAACTTGTGAAAAGTTACTCATGCTGTACCTCTCAGATCTCAATTGCATATCTCAGTTACTGAAACATAAAAATAACTATCTATAGAATAATTCTACTGTAATATCCAGTAGTATTTATTGATGTTTCTGTTCAGTAAAACATATAACATACAACACATATACAACATGTATAGCATTATAAGTTAAAAACCTCATAATAAAAGTAACTAATAAAACCAAGTCTTTTAAAGTCACACGATAACTTGTGTGAAGAACAGACTGAAATAAGAATAATGTAATAATCCTACTATAATATTTAGTAGAATTTATTGATATTTATGTTATATTGTTATATAACAAAAGCACCAATAATTACATGAATATATAACCATATTTTACATTAAAAAGCTATTATTCCCTATAACATCATAAGTGCAAATCAGGATAAAATAAATAAATAAAAACCCTTTTTTGTTAATTATTATTTAGTTATAGTTAGTTTTTATTCATTTATTTTTCACAGGCACAGGGCCGGCCTCACAGAGACAGCACTTTCAGGACTGGAACAGCTGCAGTAAAAACAACAAACATGACGTTCTGAGAAATGACTATTAGAATTAAACTATTAATTATAATTAATTTATTATAATTATAATTCAACGCATATTTAATTAAACATTCAGTATTAAATGATGTGGTTTAAAAGAGTTCAGTCAAATCAAATATACACTATAGTGTTGAGTGACAGTCCGGACGCTGTCTATGTAAGCAGTGGCACCACAGTGTGTGGAACAGCAATGTTGTGTTGCTACACAAACATACATCAAACATACTGGACAGGTTTCCTATTTGTTTAGTTTAAATCAAACAAACAATATTGCGTCTGCACGTTTAGTGTAATCCATTTGGCCTGTGACAAATAACTGAATCATTTCTCAGGAGCTTTAATACGTCTGAAGGTAAAACAAGCCAGACTGTTGTCAGACTAGAGAAATATCCATTTTCCTAAAACAATAGCACTCTATTGGCATTCGTCCCACAGTAATTACTTCATTAGCTAATTTCTCTCAGCTGAGACGACACGTTTGATGGAGTATAGAGCAGAGGAAAGCAAACGGAGGAGGAAGGCAAAGGAATCAACAGATAAACGGACGCTATCTCCACTAGTGTTGGATCAATTAGCACAATGAAAACAGCATGGATTTTGCATTACTACTCCAGCACTCTTTCTTGGTTTACTTAATGTTTGGCGGCCTGATATTCTCAGCACTGCCTGATGGGATAGTGGAGGATCGATGGGAAAGGAAGAGGCCTCGCCCAGATCTCAGAGAAGACTCAATCAACTCATGCCAATAAATGCACATTACACTCTCACAACACACACACACACACACACAGAAAGATCTTCAAACAACAGCCACTTCAAGACTGAAAAGGACGTCCAACTAAGATCTTTTAACATTATTTATATGGTGTTTCTCTGTCTGTCATTTTAAGTCACTTGTAGAGTTTAAACAATTAATACTGGCCTAGTCTCCAAATTAAGAGAAGTTTTCTTCATCAGGTTGGAGATGTGACAAAGTGGAAGGAAACAATGTGAAAGAAACACATTGATTAGCATGGCATTATATGTGAATAAATTATTTGGATACATTGATTTCAGTTAAAACGAAACTAGATGAAGCAAAACAAAAAAAAACAAGACAAGACAAAAAAACTAAACAAAAGTAAATTCATTTCTTGATTAAATAAACAGGACAAAAAATAAATAAATAAAACAAAAAACACACAAAAAAATAAATAAATCAGTACAACACAAAATTCATTCCCAGATGAAACAAACAAACAAAAGTCAGTTCCAAATTAAACAAAAGACTAAACAAAACAAAAACAAAATAACACAAAATTAATTTCCATACAAAACACACAAAAAACCCAAAACCAAAATCAAAGCAATACAAAGTAAAATTAACCCCCCCCCCCAAAAAAAATAAAAAAATAAATAATAATAATATTCAGATGAAACAAGAAAAAAACTTAAATAAAAACCCAACCAAAAACAAGCCAATACGAAACAAAATACATTCCTCGACAATAAAGCAAATAAACAAATAAAACAAAACAAAATAAGACAAAAATAAAACACTCTCACTGCACACAAATAAATAACAAAAATATATATATATAAAAACTAAAAAGCAAATAAAAAAAGCAAAACAAATTCAAATGAATGTTCATTCATTTATTTATTTGGTAAGCAACTGTTTAGCAAGCTTTGCTGAATACACACTGGCTGACTTTACATTTTTCCTTAGAAAATAAAAAAGTATATATTTGTATATATCATATATTTCAAAAATAGTAATAAAAAAAAAATGTTCAAACAAGGGCCAAATAAATAAAGCAGATATACTTAATTTTGTAAGAAGATTTGTAGCATTTTACATATTGCATTTACAGACAGCTACAGTACAGAAAACCTCACAGACCAACCATAAACAAAGCATAAAAAAAAAGAACAGAACAACCATGTGAAGTGCATGGAATCATATCCTCCTCTGAGCCAGTGCTTTTAAAGTCATGTTACATTTCAAAAGAGTGCAGGTCATCATTGGCATGGCCTCCTCCCCCTCAGCAGATGTGTGTAAGAGAATGCTTTTACATTACAATGAGGTTGACATGTTATAGAGAGCGGATCCATTATCGTGTGTACCTGTGTGGGGAGTGTATGTCAATGGCGGTCTCCCCCTGACTCACGGATCAGGATGATAATGCATGTTTATGATGGTCTCTCTTCTCGTACCCACACACTGCTATAGTGCTTTATGGAATAAAAGCAGCTATGAAAGCGCTACTTGTATTAGCAGGGCACTTTTACTGTAAATAAAGAGATATTGTGTGTGTATGTACATCTTATAGGCACACTCCCTCTCTATGCTCAACCCATGCCAGTGTGTAAACTTTTTCAAGCACTCCTTGCAAATGCACTGTCTTGCTTACTCACAAAACAATCTATCATGGCTGTAATTAGCACAATGGAGAGCCGTTGATTCACTGCTAACAACATTTATTACATAATTAAATTTATTTCCTTGGCAGACGGCACTTTACAAAGAAACAATTACTTCAGCATGTAACTAACTAAGAATACAAATTGAGTGCTAAGACTAAACCACAAAGTGCTAATAAGAAAGTAGGCTAGCAATGTAATGGTAGTTCTGTCAATAGAATTAAGGATACATTTGGTTAGATGAAGCATTTAGCCTCAGCGATGCTAGATATATTGAGAAGAGGAGGGGGCCCAGTACCAAGCCCTGAGCCACCCCGTTGGTTAGCTGATGGGGTTTAGACACTCCTCCTCCTAATATTCCAAGAGTGAAGTTCCCATAAGGTACATTAAGACTTAAATCAGGAAAGTGCAGCTCCTGTGTTAGCCCATGAAGTTAAAGACCCCAACAAAAGCAAAATTGGTGATTTGTGGCTTTTTTAGTTTGATCTGAGGGTCACTGATATGCTATTATACTCCTAAAAGATGACAAAATAAACTATTATCCAATAAACACATTTCAAATCTGCAGTCTCTTTCTAGTAAACAAATAAAATAAAAATATTGATGACTCATTTTGTTCATGGGCATATATAGGTTTTGTCCAATAAAATGCTCTCTAGATCACTAATACCACCTGCCAATGACTAACAATATCAAGTACCAAATCATGGTTTTGCTAGAGTGTCACATAAAAGTCAATGCAAATGGCTATTAAAAACAAGGATAAAATGTATTATGCCCCACCCCTCCCTTCCTTGTTTCAATTACATCGACACATTAAAGAAAATGTTATTTGGCAAACCATTTCATAGGGTTAAATAAGCTTATGCTTCTTCCTACTCCTTTTCGGACATGTATAAGTTAAAATTGTGTAGTATTGTGTTGTTTTTGTTTTGTTTATTTTTTATTGTATTTATTTTACATGTTCGAAATAAAGTCTAAAAAGTATTTAAGAAAATGGTAAGAAAATGTTTAAATATTAAAAAATATTAGAGAGAGACATGAAAATTAATTTCCATGAAAAATTTAATTAATGCCCCAGTTTCTTTGGATCGTCCTTCCTTACGCTTGGTTCTGTGCTCAGGGATCTTGACCTGAGGTAATTGCCTTTTAGCTTTGAGAAAGGCAGTCAAGCTACACTGGGCTACAGGCCCCATCTGGGAAAACTTCTTTCCTAAACAACATCTACACAAATACCCTCAACCACAGAGTCACATAAAGAGATGGTAAAAGACAGAGTTAATTGTTTAAGGTTTACACGTTATATGGTCCAGCTGGCAGGCATCAAATGAAGTCTGTTTGAGCATATGTGTGTGTGTGTGTGTGTGTGCATAATCTCAACCAAACATGCAGTGTGCTACTGTTCAGCGACCGGCATTAGACAGCCTAATTGCCCCTCCTGTGTCTCTGGGAGGCTGGGAGACCCTCATAGTCAGTGTTGGGTCTTGCAGGGCCTAATTGACCCTCTTGGTACCATGAAGGAGCGTTAAATGAACAGAGGGGGTGAATAAGAGAGAGATGATTAATAGAGTGGGGTTAGGAGACAACCGCAGCCTGGAGGAGATGTGATCCAACAGCGATAGCGGCTAACAGAAACCCTCTTCACCTGTCTCGGCAGAAAATGACCAACCTCCAGGCCAGCTGAGAGGCTGAGCCGGTCAAGTTGGGTTAAAGGTGAAAGGTGAGGAGTGAAAGGTGGGAGTTTAAGGGTCTGGGTCTTGTGGTGTCTTGAGGAGCAAGCACAGGTGGCGGGCCACTAGAGATGAAGCGCTATGATTTTAAAGTGACGCAATCAATCATTATGAAGAAGGGTTCACCTCATGGAAAATGAAAGCAACATGTTAATTAATGCATGGTAAGAATCAAGTGTGAATAAGGAAATACAAACCAAAACAAAGCAATAAAACTCCAACTTTAGTGGTAATTTTCCAAGATCTAACTAATGTTTTACTTTGCTTTGTTTGTTTGTTTGTTTGTTTTTTTCTTTTGTTTTGTTTCACTCTGCTTTGCTCTTGTTTTGTTTCTCTCTTTTTTTTTTTGCTTTGATTTGGTCCGTTTTGTTTTGCACTGCTCTGTTTTGCTTTGCTCTATTTTGTTTAGCTCTTTTTGTTTTCCTTTTTTTTTTCTTTTGTTGCTGTTTCGCTGTTTTGTTTGGCTTCACTCTGTTTTAATTTGCATCGTTTAACCATAAAAACTATGCCAAAATATAGAAAAAAAAAATCCACTTACAATATTTAATACAATTTCAAAATGGTCAAATGTCAGGCAATTTAACAGCCTAGTTGATATGTCAGTTTATCATTAGTGCACACACACACACACACACACACACACACACACACAAACTAAGCAGTGAATTTATCACACCGCTCTTAAAAGTTCTGGAAACGTGGATTTCATCTGTCTGCACCGGAGGTGAGGAGTGTTGATGAAACACTTCCTGGGCACATCTCCCGAGTCTCCAGCCCCTTCAAAGGGGGAGGGCCTCATTTTTCATGCAAACTGTAATTTAGTAAGACTGAATATTGATTGAGCGCTCCATGTCTCCCAAACAATGCCACTTCAATCAGGGCTCTTGGAGGCTGCCCAGCCTGCTGCCAATAGCCGCACAGACTGATTTAAGAGATGGATAAAAAGCGGATACGTCGAAGGGCCGCACCATGACTAATGGGGCCCCTCTGTACAGCCCCAGACTATGCATCATGATTTAACCAAAAGCTCTGATGAACAGATTAGGAAGGGGAGGAAACGGGCGGCCACCAGGAATTTCAATACCACCGAGGGGACGGGGTAAAACATAAGGCATACATTGGATTTTAAAGCAGAGATGTATTTTAACAGGAAAGTTTAACAAGCATACGAGATAATTTATTTTGAGTATAAGAGATTTAGAAAGCCTGCCTGAAAATGGAGCCAAAAATGGCTGTTAATTTTGGCAAGTTTTTAATGTAAATGACATTAGTTTTTTTTTTTTGGTAGTTTTTTTGCATGCAATTCTGTAAAGTGCTTAAAATCTCCATAATTTCGAGTTTTATATACAGTTTCAGTCAAGGCAGGTAAAAAAAAAAGAAGAAAAATTATATTTTATATATGTATTCATTCAACTAAATGCAAGACTGTGTTTCACAATGGGCAATTGTTTTTCTGTCAAAAATAATAATATTTCGGATATGACTTAAATGAATGAATGAATAAATGACTTTCAAGGCCATGGTGTACCCCTATTATTAAGAATATACAAGGGTATGTTTTTATACATTTTTATCTTTAATTTAAATGTTACTCTTTCAATTGGTTTTATTTTTTATTTTACAATTTATTTTATTACATTATTTTATATTTCATTTCATGATTATATTTTAAGAACTAGAATTCTGAATCTAAACCGAAACATCTTACACCTGTGACAGCACTCTTGATTGGCGGCAAGTGTCTGTCAGCAAACACTGGCATTTAATGAATTAAAACGTTTCCTCATTAGCTTTCACACACATCACAGGGAGAGCGAGATTTGCCGCGCCCCAAGGACACAAACACACAAACGTGCATTTGAATTCCACTGCATTCTCACGGCAGTCTCCAAACCAGACATGTCCAATAACAATGCTTAAACAATGACGTTTAGATTGAGGCTTAATCTGTATAAAACTACACATGTCATAAACACAGCTGAGATTTATGCATGTCCCCAGTATAATCATATCATAATCACAAACCGACCCCTGACTGATCTCACTGTGATTGCATAGTCATTTATTCTGATGTAATTTCCCCTCCGTCTCTGTCTTTAGTGCTGTAAACAAAGCAGTTTGTGCAAAGGAGGTCCAGGGATTCGCTCAAGGTTAGGATGGAGACTACAGAGACAACTCTCAGGGAAAAACCACAACCTGCGGTCATGTTCAGGCCCTCCAAAGATGGACACATCTTAGCTTTGCAGATGTTAGAGGAATTTTCAAGCCCATCATTCATAGAACTGTCCTGTATTTGGTGCTCTGGTCATTTCATTTGCTTCGTTGACATAAATAGTGTGTGTTATATTTAGTTATTTCATGTTCTATCATCTTTAGGTTTGTTCTTCTTTCCTTTTTTTATACTCCATATTTCTGTTTCAAACTATTTAGTCTCTTTTCCATGCCTTACGTTCTTTCATTCTGTTTTGTTTCGTTTGCCTTTGTTTATTCTTGTCCAGTCTTTGTTTTGTTATGCATTTCATCTATGTGGCATTATTTTATACATTTTTGTGAGTTTATTTTGTTTCCATTTCATTCATTTGCCTTTGGTCAGTCATTTGTTTCTGTCTATTGTCTTTTTTGTTTTGTTTTTCATCTGTTTGTTTTGTTCTTTCTCGCTCATTTTTCTCACTGATTCATTTGTTCTGTCTTTGCCATCCATTTCATCATTTTGCTGGTTCATTTTCATACATTTTATTTCCTTCACTCTTTTTTTCATTCTTTTTTGTCTGTTTAAATTATGTTTTGTTTTGTTTGTTTGTTGTTGTCTTTGTTTTTTTATTTGTTTTGTAATTAGTTTTCACTTTCATCTCTTTGTCCTGCTGTTTTTGTTCTTTTATTCTTTGTCCACTTTATTCTTTTTTCAGTATTTTTTTTTTCTTTTTCTTAATTGTCTTTGTTTGTTCTTTCACTCATTTGATTTTGTTCTCTGTTCACATTTTTTTGCTTGTTTTTTTTTTTTTTTTTTTTTTAAGTCTTTTTCATTCAGTTCAGTCACTCATTTTTGTTTGCACTTTAGTTTTGTTCTTCATTTGGTCTTTGTTTTGTTTTCCATTAATGTTGTTTCTTATTTGCTTCTTCAATTTTGTCGGTTTTTAATCTTTTTCTAAAAAAAAAAAAAATCTTGTTTTTACAAGTTTGTCCTATTTCCTTGCATGCCTATTTATTAAAAAAAAAAAAAATAAATAAATATTGGCTGATCTGATCATTCTAGCAGCTTCCAATGCATGCCTAGTACTCTTGTTTTCACAGAAAGTTAAATATATACATTATACAGAATTTATAAACAAAAAAGAAGACGACGACCAGAACATTTGAAACGTCCATCTGGACGAAATTTCTCGCCGCATTTTCACTTTTTGAAACTTGCTCTGGTTGTGTCTGTGAGCTAAAAGCCCAGCGCGGAGCATTTTAGGGAACGGGTGCTTGTGTAACCATTAAAATGAAGAAGTAGCTCTTAAGGCGAGGCTGTTGAAACACCATTAGGAAATCGAGACAAATGCAGCGAGGGGCTCCAAGACCCTAACGCGAGACCGGCGGTAAATCAGATGCGGTCTGTGACGGCGTTCGCACTTACACGCAGACGACATGTGACAATATGCAACTTTGCGCCCTATCAGAATTAACTTTTGGTTGTCTTTTATAAATTCAAGCTTGTAAAATAAAACGGTTTGAAACGCAATCAGATAAAAAAGGGAAAGGAATGACTTTATCACAGACAGGGGGGAGAATTCCCTCTAGCCAACCCGGTTTCTCCTCGTTTTGGGCTTAATGTTAAGCAATAGACCTGGGTAACCTTGCGAACATGGTCGATGCTTATTTAAAATCACATTGATTAACAGTTGTAATTATTGATTATGTCATGCAGCTAAGACAAAGCTGATGTGTCTAATGGTGTGGGATAGGAGCTGGACACTCGCTAACATACATCAAGGGTGCACTAATCAATCATAGGACACTGATATTTCATGGGCACACGGGTCGCCCGCTGACCACTCCTCGCCCGGACCGACGCGACGGCCCGCGCTCTTCCTCTCCGACCTCGCCTAATATTCAATTATTGTATGCATGGCAGCTCCGACCTGTTTCGCGATTGATTTCTTTTCAAACGCCGGGCATCCTTCACTCCTGACGTGCGGAGTTGTTCCCATGTTCGGAAACATCCCCGTTAAATTACAATGCCATCTGCTTTCCGCCCGCCGAGCCCGTTCTCCTCCTCCTCCTAGTCGTCCTCCCGATGCTGTCATAATGAATATGCACTATCTCGGCCTGCCATCAAGCGCCTCTCCCTCCGATTTAATCTCCCCTTAATCTCTCCCCATTGTAATTTCAAATTGTTTTGTGTTTTACGTTAAATTGAGGCGCGCCAACCATCCGCGCCAAGGCCGCCCTGGCTGCTAGAGCGGGAAGGATGTTTTCATTTCCATTCATTGCTCCCTAAAAAAGCGCTTTTATTAACAAGTTTACATAAATAAGAGCAACAGAAGGAGAATATTGCTCTAGAGGAGAGGGGAGGGAAACAAGAGAGACGCGAAAGAGAGAGAAAGAGGCAGAGGGAGACATGTGTGGGCTTCTAGAAACGTTACGGCGTAATACAGTCGTGTCGTTTGCGTAATGAGTTTAATAGATTAAATTAATGAGGTGTGACATTCTGTTTGAGGTCACAGCACTGTACTGTATTTCCTGCTTTGATTTTTTTATTTGTTCGCCTTTCTTTCGGCCGATCTACTTATCTTTCTTTCATTGCGTCTAACATTTTTGTTTCTCTTTTCTATTGTGTCTGTCCTTGTTTCTGTTGTTGTTTCATTGTCCTTCTTTTTGTCTTTTGCTTGTCATTTCAAGTTCTTTCAATAGTTTGTTCATTCTTGCTTTTCTTTCATTAGGTTGTTTTTTAACACTTTGTTCTTTCATTCGTTGAACTTTTGTTTTGTTTCATTGTCAATTTCTTTGTCCTCGTTCACTTTCATTTTGTTTCCTTTTTTCATTACTTCTCAGTCAGTTTGTTTTGTCTGTTTGTTGTATATTGCTCTTTTTTCTTTTTGTTCACTTTCTGTTAGTTTTATTTTCCTTTCATGTTCATGCAATTTAACTCATGTTTGTTTTTTCGTTTGCTTTGCTTGTTTGTTTGTAGGACTCTCGTTTCTTTGTTTTTCAGTTTTTTTAAGTTTCACTCATTTGTTTGTTCTTCTGCTCACTTTGTTTTTGTTCTTTCACTTCTTTACCTCTTTGTTCACTTTCATTTCTGTGTTTTTTTTAGTGCTTTTGATTAAATCCCAATCATTTGTTTGTTCTTTCGCCCGCTTTGTTTTGTTTGTTTGATCTTTCACTGTTTTGTTTTTCTTTTGGTTTGTTTGTTTTGTTGAGTTTAATTTGTTTGTTCTTTTTGCTTTGTTTCGTTTGTTTATCACTCTTTTGTTTTGTTTACTTTCTCCAATATCCATTACATCAACTTCTGTCTTTTTCTTGCAATTTCCTGCTCTTTTGGCAGTAAAAGGTCTCATCAGTCTTTATGAAAGGCAGCAGGAGTCAATCTAAACTATCGATACCTGAGTAGAGGATTACGCTTTCTGCTTAGATGCCATACTGCACACAGCGGTGTGCTACTAAAGTAGGATTATCTGTGAAAGTAAAAAGAAAACAAAGACATTAAAAGAGACGTCTGGGGAAAATGAGACTATATGCAACTGACCAAACATCACAGAAGCACACACACTTTGTGTAATTGAAGATCGCATAAAGCACACTACCTAGCATGCAAATTGCTTCAGTGTTAAATTAACACTTTCTCAAGCAAAAATATCCACGCTGGCTGGGATGTGGCCCAGTTCCTCCATCTTGTTCCTCCATCACTTACGGCGCCTTACAGAAAAATAACCACTTTAACATGAAACCAAAATAAAGTTCTCAAACATTAAATGCAATACAATCAAATATGGATATCCTATCTGCCGCCAGTTCTTACGTTTCTATCGTTCAGTCATCAGTACCTGTCTCAGCTGACACAAAGCCGTCTTTAGTATCGGTTCCAGCTGAGGACAAATTTCAAGACGAACTTGAAATCAATTTGCCATCAAATTTTCATGCGTGCCCCGCTCCCTCTGTGGCATTTTAATTACCAAGACCCTGGACCATGGGTGCAGAGGATATTGACACTTAGCACTGTACAATAAACTTTATTGGCAAAGCCTGCCTGATAGCTGCACTAAACTAGAATAACAAGGAATATAGGTGAACGTCACAAGTGTGATTGCGTGAAACGTGTGCATGTGTGTGTGTGCGTGTGTGTGTGTGTGTGTGTGTGTGTGTGTGTGTGTGTGTGTGTATATAGCAGGCACCTTCCGTGAATACACAAAATGGTGTCCAATTATTTTTTACTAAGCAAAAGAAGCACAAATCCCAGGGTGTTGCTGTTTTTTTTTTTTCAGTTAAGAGCAATTATATATGTTAGATAAGCTGTTTCAAGCAGAGATCCTAAACTTCTGAATGAAACAGATCATTGTTTCTCTTTTTTTATAGGTTTTGTCTATTTAATTTAGATCATTTCTGAAAGTTTGTATCTAGAAGGAGAAAAAATAAATAAATAAGGAACATACATATACATATACATATATATATACATATATATATGGAAAACAAGTCTCAAAGATTCAGTTTAGTCTAAAAAATAGACTATTACCATGTTCTAAGGATTAAGCATTTCCATGCATTTACTGTCTGTTGAAAAATGTGACTTTTTTGTATTATATTTAAGGAATCAGTTGTAGTCACTATCCTAAACAGAGGATGAGGAGGATGCAGTAGTGAAAACAGACAGACAAATAAAGGTGAAAAGACATGGAAGACAAATAGATTTCCCATCATTTCTGATCTATTGGCCATAATGTGTCTATTTCAGCATACACTATTATGACTACTGGCTGCCATTATCAGAACAGATGCACTGGCATTACTGTATCGACACACACTTCATCCAATATGCATCCAATAAGTGTAAACACAGACCAGATCATTCATTTAAGGCTGAAATGTGTCAGAAGTATGACTAACCAGAATCGCAAAAATGACTGTTTTCAAACAGGTTTCCCGAAAAAGGGCTGTGTATATTCAATACTAACTAAAATATTAAAATTACAATTGATTATGCACCAAAGCAAATACATCAATAAATAACACCAAATAAGGGAAAGGGTGACAAAGTAAAAATGTACAAAATCAACTCATATTTCTCAGCCATTTTTGCATCATTTAAGCAGTTAGTGTGGCAGCGAGGTGAGTTTTAGTACGGTAGCAGAGTAACACTGGTGTAGCTCATCACAGTAACTATGGCCATCACTCTGAAGTACTGCACTCACTTTAGGGTTTAAAATCCCAGGCAAGAAGAAATTACTTCTGAACATCCGAACCGCGAGCACGGGCCACTCAGGATCCTGTTATCATACACGGAAAAATTACTGTCTTGAATTGACCAGTGTGCACACGTCTGCCTTAGGAAGAGCCCTTCATGAAGGCATTCAGCGGCTCGCTTCCATTCACAAGCAGTAGAAAAGCGTCTCCTTCCCGCAGTGACCTTCAAGGGCACACAAACGCTGTTTGGAATTCACCCTTTGTCTCCACTTTCAACAGTAACCTAGTATTTTCAGCTTTATCCTTTAAATAAGTGTCTCTCAATTTGATATTTTGATGCAGTGAGATTCAGATTTTAATTCTAATGCCTCTCATGTCTTTCTCTGTACTTTTAATGGTTTATCAAGTCACAGGCGCAGGTGTCTCATCGCAGGGTCTTCTGCTCACAATAAAACTCTACAGATCTGAATCAATGAATGCGTCTCACTCGCTCTCTAAAGAGAGCTTCACGTCCAGTTTATCCACAACAGAAAGAATCACAAACAATAACTGAATGGTGGATTTAATGAGGAAGCATTTCAGCTTCAGTAAATCTTCAGAGGACCGTATGAAGGGAAAAACAAAACAAAAAAAAAAATATATATATATATATAAAACTACAGAGAAGTACAGAACATGAGATTTTAACCATTTATTACAAGAAAAGGTTACTTTTTTAATATTTATTCATTATGCTATCTATTAATAGTTATAATGTTTTACTTAAAAATAAGCAGTAAACAATTAAGAATATTTTTTACATATTTTAGCCATTTTCTGGTTCATATTTCTTTCTTTTTAGGCCAGTGTTGTGTGTTGACAGGGCTTCAGTTAACCCATCATGCCCCCTACTGTTCAAAACCGGCACTAAGTTCATGCATGTATTCTTATTTGAGTGTCTTGATGCAATTATCAAACATATTCAAATATAAATAATACTCATGCTCCAAACAATCAATAAAAAGAGTAAAACAATTTTTTTTAAAAACTCACAGACACCTATTGCTCTCCAAATAAAAATGCATTTTTAGATAAAAAAGGAAGCATGAAATGTGCAAATGAAATATATTTTGGCATCAAAAGCCTCTAGAAAGTTGTGATAATATATCTTTTATAATAAAAGGCTGAGTGTTTGTGTGTATATTCTGCTTTGATGATTTCACTCTCTCCCTCTGGAGATGTTGGCATCCTTCCTGGCACGACTGCTCAGACGCGCGCGGGTGTTTGGCACGACCCGGGCCCTGAATCACGGTCGGCCCGTGCCATCTGACCGCGGGCCGCCGCACAGACACATGGGCGCGGCGAGGGGGGCGGGGGTGCATCTGCTTGAACCCCAGGAGACGGAGGGGCCCGAACTCTCGCTGGAAATGACCCCTCGCGCGCCTTCACCTTGAGAAAGCACTGACCTCCCAGCAGCCCACAGCTATTACATTAGTGAGAGGGGCATCAGTCACCATCTAAACTCACACTCCGCCGCTCGCTATCCTTAAATAGCGGGAGGGAAATCGTGCAGAAAAATCACATGAAATGTGAGCGCAGCGCTGGATTCGGCATCAAAGAACATCTAGTGCTCATCTTTTCCGTTTAATTAAACAACTTTCCTAAAATCTCAAAAGTCAAACTACGATGGCTTTGATCTCCGCAGCCAGAGAGAAGATTTGCTTTTAAAAGTTCTGCTAATAGTTTAAACGGTTTATGGGAGAATTCAAAAGTCATTTCAAATTCAATTGATTCCAATCACACCACCGGTAAAAAGTTTGGAATAATTATGATTTTTTTTTTTTTATTATTATGTTTTTGAAAGAAGTCTCTTCTGCTCATCAAGGCTGTAGTTATTAGATTCAAAATACAGTAAAAACAATAATATTGTGAAACGGTATTACAATTTAAAATAACAATTTAATACTTTAATATATTTAAAACTTTTGTTCCAGTGATGCAAAGCTGAATTTTCAATGCCGCGTGTTCCTTCAGAAATCACTGTACTGTAATATGCTGATTTGCTGCTCACAAAAATATTTATGATTATTATCAGTTTTGAAAGTTTTTGCGGTTTAATGTTATACAGTACTATTCTGAAGTTTGGGGGGGGGGGAGAGAGAGAGAGAGAGAGAGAGAGAGAGAGAGAGAGAGAGAGAGAGAGAGAGAGAGAGAGAGAAGAGAGAGAGAGAGAGAGAGAGAGAGAGAGAGAGAGAAAGAGAGAAAGAGAGAGAGAGAGAGAGAGAAAGAAAGAAAGAAAGAAAGAAAGAAAGAAAGAAAGAAAGAAAGAAAGAAAGCTTTTATTTAAGAAGGTCACATTTAATTGATTAATTGACATATTTATTATGCTACACAATATTTCTATTTAAATAAAGGCTGATCATCAGGGAATCTTGTAATATAATACAGAAATATATCAAGGTTTCCACAAAAGTATTAAGGTGTTAATAATAAGAATCATTAATAATAATTGAGCACCAGTAACAATTAAAAACAACAACAAAAAATGAGCAGCAAATCAGCTTATTAATATGATTTCTGGATTCTAGGATCATGTGATACTGGAGACTGAAGTAACAGCTGCAAACAAAACAAAACAAACATAAATTAATAAATAAACAAACAGATTTAGTTTTTTTTCACAAAAGAGAGCTTTTTAAATAATTAAATAAGCAGCTTAAACTCTTTTGTTATTGACTTTGGACTAGGTAATGTTCTTCTGTATTTGGGAATAAAGGATTCCTGAAAGTGCTCTCTCTCTGTGTTTCTCTGGAGAGGTCACTCACACGAATCTTCAAAAGAACATTTTGTTTGTTCAATACCAGAAACGTCAATGACATTCCCTGATCATTAATTTCCGATCCAATCCGAGCGTAATGTATGGACATGGAGTGGCCTGTTCATGTCCAATAAAAGCTTTTCTTTACCACTTTATCTGATACATCCTCAAAGATCCACAACACAAAATATTAATGACCTCTGTCCCTGAAAGAGCCATTTCTCACGGAGACGGGGAGAACTGAAGACTGGCCACGTGCAGGAAAATCTGCGCACACAGTCAAGTTCAGTTTACAGAAAGAACTGAAGTGAGGGACTGGGAAACAGACACATGGTGGCAGAGCTTTGGATTCGAGACATTCACTCGTACAGAAGACTGTTCAAACAACATCTCAGAAGCCATTCAGAACAAGGCACCACTGACCGACTGATGCAAACTGTAAACAAAAACGCCAAAAGTTCTCTAAAAATTGCAGGTGCAGATGCAAAAATGTATTTATTTATTTATTTATTAAATATATTAATTAATTTGATTTGTGTTGTTGTGTTTTCTGGCATGCATGTGTAAAGACAAAAAATAAAATAAAATAAAATAAATTATTTCCTTTTGTTTTCTTTTTTGTTTAGCTTTCTTGTTTTCTTTTGTTTTCATTTTCTTATTTTGTTATCTTGATTTGTTTAGTTTTTCTTGTCTTATTTTTTGTTGTTTTGTTTTCTTACTGTTCCTGTTTTTGTTTTGTGTGTGTGTTGTGCTTTATTTTGGTTTTGTTTTTCTTGTTTTATGTTTGTGTGTGTGTGTGTGTGTTGTGTTTTGTGTTTGTTTCGATCGTTTTGAGTATAATCTAGTCTAGTGGTCTCATCCTTTTTTTTTTTGGTTCAAATAATTATTTTTAATTAACCAATTAAGATGGCAGCTGAAATTGATCGGTAATAATCACCATGCACCTTTGTTCCATTATTCACATGCAAATTAGACAGAAATCAGTAAACACAACTCCACAATTATCTTCTCAATTAATAGTTCTCATTAAATAAATCATATGCAATAAAATGTAATGCAATATTTGTGAGTAATGTGCTGTAAAATTAGCTATATACAGTATACATATGAACCACTAAATAAATACAAACTAATGATTATGAAATAGCTGATTAGTCAGTTATTGAGCAACTAGTTACACATTCCTAGTAAGAAATCATAATTAACTATAGAAAACAACATAACATTTAGGCCTACAGAAAAACAACATAAGTCTTTGGAACGTCCCCATTCGTATAGTGAGTAACTGTGTGTTTGAGTGTGTTTAACCCGTGTCTAACAGTAAGAGAACCGCACATGAATAGGTATGAATGCAGCTAATCATGTTTAAGTGTAAAGCACAATCAATGCATGAATACATTAAGCAGGTGTAGTGGAGCAGGTTGGGTGGCCGCTATAAGATGCATTGCACAGATGATTGGTCACAACGAGCCACGGAAACACGATCAATAGCAGATATAGTGTGTAAACCCAAGAGGAATGGCAAACACCAATGAGGCAGAGTGAATTTGTTCCACTTTCTCTGTATTGGCTGTGCCCTACACACATGCCACAATATGGAGATCTGTTTTTTTATTATTATTTTTATTTTTTGTCTGGAAAAGACAGAAAGGTAGACTTTGCAGGGGTCATTTCATGAAAAACATTTTATGATGTAATGTGCTCATTAACATATGAGCGCCCACATTAACACATCTAAACACCTAGATGATGAATGACAGTTTAAGCTGTTTACAAAGGTCATTTGCATATAGTATTCTGTTTTACTAGATTATAATCATTTAATTTAATATTAATAATAATAATAATCATCATAATTTAAATGTCACTGTAACAATGTGCCTTGGAAAATGATACTTTAATGGATTCATGAGGAAGCAAAAATATGTACCACAAAAGTTATTACCAGCCACATTTTTAATCAATTAAAAAGAAGCCAAAAAAAAGAGTATAGAGATGTTAGACATGTAGGGTATACATGTTTCAAAATGGGCAAAAAAGTAAAACAAACGAATAAATCAAATCAAATCAAATTAAATAAAAAAAAAATGTATAAAAAAGAAGCCAAATTAAACATGCAGAAGTTAGAAAATCATAGAGTAGATATGTTGCAAAGCGGGCAGTAACTAACTAATTAACTAACCAAATAGAAACAATAAACAGACATGCATAGATATAGGGTTTTCAACTTAAACAAACAAACAAAATCATTAGGATTATTTAAATTTCACTGTAACAATATGCCTTGGAAGAAGACAATTTAGTACATTCATGAAGGCAAAATGTGTATCACAAAGGTTTGGTTGATCACATCATTCACTTTTTATGGAAAAGTTAATTTCGAGTTCTCTTTTTTTAATGTTTGAACAATGTTTAAAGTGACTTTTTTAAAATAGTCCTATGTGAACCCCTAAATTAACATTTTTTTTTATATTTATATATATATATTTTCTGACTGCCACTGATAAGCATGAACGATACTCTTCACATTTAACATATCAGAAGGTTTAAGCTTGATTCTGTTCAGCAAAATGCACTCGATATTTCCAGCTCTCTCTATGGTTGTTTATACAGGTCTTATTTGAGCACTCTGGAGGTCGAAGGTCAGCTCAATGATTCATGCACGAATGAGAGTGTCGACCAAACAGCATTAGATCACTTACAGTGACCTTTGTCCCCTCGCCATTACAATGAGAATTATGTAAAGTGATAATGCACATTAAAAGCATTCTGCTCTACAACGTGATTTGAAGCGAGCAGCTAGCTGAAAAACAGAGCTGTTACCTCTGTCTGATGTTTGGACCCTTTAATATTTATTCAACCGAGCTTAAAGCTTTTAAAAACAGTATCAGTAAAAGCTGAGTTGATTTTTGATACCAATTGTTTGAAGAGAGTCTGAACAGTGTGTTTGTGTTTTGTCTGCACTACAATTCAGTGTTTTGACAAAAGGGGTTCAAGTAGCCAAACATGTGTATATAAATGTGTGTGTTTGTCAGAGTTATTGTAGTGCACTAAAACTAAGAGTGAAATGAAATATTGATTTACATAAAAACAACAAACAAACAACTTAAAACTACATAAAAACAAAAGTGATGGTGGAATAACAAACCAAAAACAAGCCAAAAAAAAAATAGAAATGCATAGAAATGTTAGATAGACACAGGATACAGATGTAATTAATTAATAAACAAACATGCTGATTTGAGATGAACATACATCAGATGTGTTAAGGCAAACAAAACAAAAAACTAAATTAAAAACAAAAAACCTAGCAGAAACAAACACTAGATAGATAGATAAATAGACAGATAGACAGATACTATAGACAGACAGACAGATAATATAGACAGACAAACAGACAATATAGACAGACAAACAGACAGATAATACAGACAGACAGATAATATAGACAGACAAACAGACAGATAATACAGACAGACAGATAATATAGACAGACAATATAGACAGACAGACAGACAGACAGACGATAGATAGATAGATAGATAGATAGATAGATAGATAGATAGATAGATAGATAGATAGATAGATAGATAGATAGATAGATAGATAGATAGATAGATAGATAGATAGATAGATAGATAGATAGATAGATAGATAGATAGATAGAGAGAGAGATAGAGAGAGAGACAGACAGATAGCATAGACAGACAGACAGACAGACAATATAGACAGACAGATCATATAGACAGACAGACAGACAGACAGACAGACAGACAGACAGACAAGACAGCCATAATAGACAGACAGACAATATAGACAGACAGATCATATAGACAGACACAGACAGACAGACAGACATAATAGACAGACAGACAGACAGACAGACAGACAGACAGACAGACAAGACAGCCATAATAGACAGACAGACAGACAGACAGACAATATAGACAGACAGACAGACAGACAGTTAGACAGACAGACAGACAAGACAGACAGACAGATAATATAGACAGATAGATAGATAGATAGATAGATAGATAGATAGATAGATAGATAGATAGATAGATAGATAGATAGATAGATAGATAGATAGATAGATAGATAGATAGATAGATAGATAGATAGATAGATAGATAGATAGATAGATAGATAGATAGATAGATAGATAGAGAGACAGACAGATAGCATAGACAGACAGACAAACAAGACAGACAGATAGATAGATAGATAGATAGATAGATAGATAGATAGATA
Organism: Acrossocheilus fasciatus; assembly: GCA_036784905.1. Lineage (NCBI taxonomy): Eukaryota > Metazoa > Chordata > Actinopteri > Cypriniformes > Cyprinidae > Acrossocheilus > Acrossocheilus fasciatus. Next base: position 21,481,420 of record CM071962.1, on the reverse strand, counting down.
GATAGATAGATAGATAGATAGATAGATAGATAGATAGATAGATAGATAGATAGATAGATAGATAGATAGATAGATAGATAGATAGATAGATAGAGAGAGAGAGAGAGAGACAGACAGATAGCATAGACAGACAGACAAACAAGACAGACAGACATAATACAGACAGACAGACAGATGGATAGACGGAAGGGCTGGGCGATATATCGCATGCGATTGTCATGCGCATCTCATCAGTAAAGCTGGTTCTGTGATTAGCGGTAAACCTCCATCACCTGCTTTCAAATGGAGTGGCATTTAATACACAGAGCTGTAGTTCACTGACATGCTACACAATATTGCGTTCATTATTGAAGGCGATTCATCTGCGATAATGAACGCAATACTGCGTAGCTGTGTGTATTAAATGCCGCTCCATTTGAAAGCAGGTGATGGAGGTTTACCGCTAATCACAGAACCAGCTTTACTGACGAGATGCACTTGATCATCGTGTTTGCTATATCGCCCAGCCCTAATAGACAGACAGAACTAAAAAACCAAACCGAACAAGACTCATTGGGTGTGCTAATGGTCTGCTAATACACAAAGTACAAGCTAGGGCTGGGTAAATTGATTATATTGATATCTCAATATTAATCGATTCTCATTTTTAAGGAACGATATTGATTCTTAAATCCCAAGAATCGTTTAGTCGAGCCTGTTTTCAGTTAATGGACGGAGCATTGAAGGGCACTTCCCATCCAATATATCACATAAGCATTGTGCTTTGGTACTTTTAATATGAAAAAGTCTAATATTTCAAATTCTGTCCATTGTATTGCAGTATTCAAACAATAAATGCCGTTTTGGCGCCGTTTAATGTGGAGTGACAATTCATACGTGACCTAATCATCTCCTTCGCATTAATACCAGTTACAGCACAAAATAAACATGACTAAACATCCGAAGGTGAGTTAAAAGAAAGAGTACAACTTTACAATCCGCATCCCGTCTCCTGTAATCGCTCAATCAGTGTTTCAGCCGCGCAAATACATCAATATAACGTCTTGTAAACAATGTCACGTAACTTCACATTTAGTAAAAACATATTCGGTGACCATAAACTCATTAGTCAGATAGAAAAATAAACTGTAGAGAGGGGCATTTTGCTAAATATATGCACCATATAACATATTCATTATAAATTTGACTGTTCTTCAATGTTTAATTTATGTTTGAATAAATCCATCAAGTTTTTATGACAGCCACCATTATATTTATATTTCAAAAAATGAAACTTCAATATTTTAGTAGTACCAACTGACTCATGTATATTTTACAGCATTAGTTGAGAGATTTTTTTTTCCTTGAGAAAGTTTGGCATGTAACATATCTGATATATATCCAAAATAATCGATATTGAATCGAATCGGTAATCGAATCGAAAGCTTGTTAATGAGAATCGAATCAAATCGTGAAATTTGTGTCAAAACCCAGCACTAGTTCAAGCTGCTATACATGCTGATCTTGCAATATTCCTGTTCACATGTACATTTGTTTGTCTTGCATGCAGAAATCTGACAGGAAGTGGCCCTTTCATCAACCATGAATCTGCCTTTGTTCCCTTGGTCAAATGCATTAGTGTATCTTAGTCTCAAAACTCGAATCAGTCCAACAAAAACACCCTCCAAGCTGAAATGCTCAGTTCTGATGGTCTCGGGGGTGCAGAGGTGTTTCCAAGCATGCAGACAGGAAGACCCAGTCATTACCGACGTGAGACGCATGGATCTGCAGATGTATGGAGCTGATACCTTTCCTGATCATCCCTAACCTCCTCCTCCTGCTTCATAAGCCCGCTTTTCCTCCAGAGAGCTGCTTACACGTTTTGAAAATAATTAGCAGTGGGAGAGTTATTGAGTGAGTGGCTGTGTTTAAGTGAAACTGATGAAATGGAGGTGTGTGTGCAGACGGCGAGTGTGTGTATAAGTATGCTCCCAGGGGTCAAAGGTTAATCCCTATTGATTCAGCAGCAGTCTGCATACAGCACCGCTGGGAGACAGCCGCCTCTGTTGGCAATCAACTAGCACAAATACATGATAAATCTTACTGTCTGCGGCCACTGATCAGCGCAGGCAAAGCACAGCGGCTACAGACAGAGACTCCGGTAAACAGCCATCAGACCCGCAGAAGCAAAAGGCAACCCGTCAACTCCATCTGTTTCAGTCCAGGCTAAAGAACTGTCAGCATTAACTAGCACGTGTGAGAATGTGACATAAGGTGTGGGAGTGTTCATGTGTGGTCTCCATCCGAAATTAACACTTGCTGAGCACCAAACGCAAACAAAATTGGCTTTGATGAGCAAACAAAACGCTGCCGGCCAGTTTATTAGTGACTTTTAAGGAATTTAAAGTAGCAGTAATAACAACGTTATGATACGTTTTGGTATATTTATGTATTTGTTTGTGTTTTTGTTTTATTTCCTTATTTATTTTTAGTTTTTGTTGCTTCAGGTTTTGTTTTTTTGCATTGTTTTTGTTGTGTATTGTTGTGCCGTGTTTGTGTTGTTATTTGTGTTTTGTAATTTTATGACCTACATTTTTTGCTTTGTCTTCTGTTTTGTTGTTGTTTTGTGTTTTGCTGTGTTTTAGCATTTTGCATTATGACCTATGCTTTCGTTTGTTTCATTTTCTTCCGTTTCATTTGGTTTTCTTTCTTTTCTTTTTTTGTGTTTTGTTTTTCCTGTTTTCCATTTAGTTTAGCTTTTTTTGTTTTGTTTTTGTTTGTTTTATGTGTATGTGTGTTTTAGCTGGTTTGTTTCTACATTTTGTAATTATTTAGTACCTGTGTTTTGTTTTGTTTTGTTTTGTTTTGTTTCTCTGTTTTGTTTCTTGTTTTTGTTTGTTTAAGTAATTTTTAAATAAATTTGTTTGTTTTGATTTCTTTTTAGTTTAGCTTAGTTTTGTGTGTGTGTTTTAGCTGGTTTGTTCTTTGTTGTATTTTGTAATTATATGTGACTTGTGTTTGTTTTGTTTCTCTGTTTTGTTGTGTATTTTTGTTTATTTATTTGAATATTTATTTTTTGTTTGTTTTGCTTTGCTTCTTAGTTTAGCTTTGTGTGTTTGTGTGTGTGTGTGTGTGTGTGTGTGTGTGTGTGTGTGTGTGTGTGTGTGTGTGTGTGTGTGTGTGTCTGAGTGTCTGAGTGTCTAGTTCTGTTTTGTTTTATTGCTGTAAATCAATGCAAATCACTAATTTTAATGCATTTTATTGCTCACCCAAGTCAAATATAACAAGCCTCATAAGGCTGTGTTCAAAAACCTAACTTCACATATGAGTTATAATGCTTGACTTAGCAAACAAAAGCAGTTTTGTTGGTAATAAGTGTTTAAATGTATTTCTTTAATTTTCATAATTTATCTGTCATTGACAGATAACTAAGCACTGTTTTGAAAAGGAACATGCCATAAACACGTCATCATCTGACTGGCTCTGATCTGACCGATGGGTGATCAATGTCAATGTCAAAGAAACAGGAACATCAATCTTCTGTAATATCATCAGCCTTATTTTGTCGAATAATTTCTAATTAACAATTACTCTCCCTTGTTATGAGGTGAACACAATCATGGATATTTAATAACCAGTGTCGAATAAAGTGGAAGGGGTCGCCGAAGGTCACAGGTTCTCATTACAGCTAAGCCCGTCTGGAAAGAGTTCAGATGATCATTACAAATGAAATTAAGTGGTTACTTATTCACACAGAGCCAAACAAATGAGAGTAACCCAACAACACACAAAAGCCAATTAGAAAAATATTAATAGCAGCTTTGATAAAGCCATATATAGGCTATTAGATAGTCAATGTGAAAAATACACAACTGGATTTGAGATGAAACGGCTCAGAATTTCATTTCAGGCCCAACGGTGTCTCTTTGGGACGGTTGGAGAAACATAATGTAATAATGTTTGCCAAATCAATAATAATTCTTCGTTTTTCCCTCTTAATCTTTTCACCTCTCTACTTTTTTCCCTTCAATATCATTCTGTCTCCCCCTTTCTCTTCGTTTTATTTTCCGTTCTCCATTCACTACCCTCTTTCTCCGTTTTAACTCTCATTCGCTCTCTCCCATTCCCTCCCTCTCTAATCCGATCATGCAGGGAATAAGTGTATGCACCATGAACACATTTAATTTTCCCAGTTGGTTTTCAGCAGGCCTAGAGGTGTGCTTTAATAAGGATCAATGGCACTTTATCTAGGACAGGACCCACTTCACAGCATGCAAATTAAACACCAACACTTACAGAAGAAAGGGGGAAAAAAAGAAAAAGAAATGGATTTAATTAAAAAAATGTAGAACCACAGGCTCTGGGAATTCAATTAAAGGATTTATGCAAAGGTTGGCTAGCTTTTGGTGTTGCAGTTACTGTTTGTATAATGAGCTTTTCATATTAAAAATCAATAGGTAATCTAGGGTGGAAGATCAACTGCTTACGTACATTTTTGAAATCAATTTGAAAAATAGTCCATCAGCCACATGTCACAAAAAACAGGCCTCTATCAGGGTAGATATGGATCTGGAAACCTGATTTTAGGGGAAGCAGTTGGGAATTCTGGGGAAAGGGGTGTTTTGAGAGGTAGGCTTTGCAAAGATGCCAGGTTTGAGAACCAAATAGGATTGTGCCATATTTATTTTTTTTTTTTTCAAAGAAACCAAACATTGTGTTTGTCGAGGCCATAGCCTAATCATTAATCCAACACATTTTCCCAACACACTCATGCAAATGTAATCTCTTATGGAGCATAATTCATGTCATGACAGAATTACCGAATTTATGACTTTCCAACTTTCCATAAAAAGTTTGACCCTTATGAACATTTCGACTTTGTGTAAAAAAGCATTACATTGTAATTACAGACTGCAACTGCATTATTAACATTACAATAAATCCAACATGACACGAACATTGCATTAATACAACTCCCCTTCTTTTCATATAATTTCCTGCAATCTCTTCATTATACTTTGAATAAAAATGGCAAGGCTAAAAACACTAACCACATGACGCAGCCCATAGTGAACCTTCCCTGGCCAAAGCAAATGAGAGGCCCCTGAAGAATTAATCGAAGCGACAGAGTGCTCTCAAACATCATCAATGCACGTCATTGGAAGTCATCGTCTCAATCCGCTAGCATTCATGTGCTAAATCTGATGGTCTTCAGATGAACATGGAATTAGCTCCGCGAACTCAGATGGATGGGCCGCCGTGTGACTTTGACTGGGGGTCAAACATGACATGACAGCTCCCGGGCTCGCCCGAACGCTGCCTGCCTGCCTGCCTCTGATTGGTCCTTTATCGATTCCGACACCTTCCTGGCCACATCGGCTGATCAAGCAATAAACTATTTGCTCGGTTTCCTACTGCACAACGAGTCGCTCACTCCAAAGAGCTGCAAGCGTATGTACGTGTGTGGATGCCTCTAGACCCACACTTTATTTTAATGAAATGGTGTGTCTTGGTAGACTATAATCCTGGTAATAGGATTGAGTTGAGACACACATGTCAATACAAGCAAATGGGATTGTGTGCTTTTAGGTCTCAGATTGTCTTCCAGGCTCATAATAGGTAATGCAGAGGGAGTTGAGAGAGATGGAGAGAGAATGGAGTAACATCAAGCCAACATATCGCTCAATTAGATTAAAGATTAAAGTCTATTTAAGGTCTGATGTTCAGTTCTAACCAGAGAGTTATGCAGGACGAGGCGTTGTGCTGTTTACATGCATAGTTCACACAGTCGGCTGCTCTGAACCCACTGTTCCCACGTTGGATCCAATTTACCTGCAAAAGAGCATTCCTATGTGGTGTAATGTCTGATGGGCCATTTGTTGGGGTTCATCTGGACCTGTGGACCTGGGTCCGCTTGAAAACTGGGGTCTTAGGAACAGTTCGTGTGGACCCCAATTCAAAGCAATCTGGCAGAAGTTAAGCACTACTGATCAGCTGTTCTTTAGAAACAAAAGGACAAAATCATGAAAAGAGACCAGAAAGTTCCAAAGAGGTGGAATAAACGCTTGTTTGGACAAAACAAAGCAAGGTGAAAGTTGTCGGAAAACAGTCATTAGCTCATTATTAGAGACGCCAAAACCTGAAATGGGTTTATCAGACAAAGGAGATATGCAGTGTTGGGGCAGCTCTAGGAACATGGTTGAGAACCACTGATCTAAAAGTATGTCCAAACCCTGTTAACTTTTGGTAAGTTCATGTAAATGTACAAGATTTTTTTTTTTTTTTTTTTTACCAGGTTTGAAAAACCCTGTTTCTGGAGGCACCCCAACACCATATATTTCTGAACTCTTCTTAAATCAAACACACCTGGATCAACTCAGCTCAGTAGATACTCCAAGACCTGAATTAAATGTGTCTGGTTGCAAAAGAATAGAAAATTTCCAGTAATTTTCCAGAAATGTTCTAGAATTTTTAGAAATTTTCAAGGATTTTTTTTTTTTTTTTGGAAAAATTTCTGGAAATTTACCAGATTGTTTTTGCCCGACTTGCAACACTAAAGGAGACATAATAAATGTGTGGATCTGGAGGCCACCAGGACAGGTTTGAAAAACTCTGATCTAGAACAATGTTTTTCTAAACCCTGTTCCTGGAGGCATCCCAACTCCACATATTTCCAAACTCTTCTTAATCAAACATACCTGGATCAACTCATCAGTTCAGTAGATACTCCAAAACCTGTATTAGATGTGTCCGATAAAAAAGACTAGGGTTTCAAAGCTATGGAAAATTACCAGAAATTTTCCAGAAACTTTTTAGAATTCTGAACATTTGGGAAATTTTCAGAAACTTTTGGTAAGTTCCTGGAAATTTACCATTTTTTTTCCACCCCTTTGCAACCCTCAAAGAGACATACAAATTGTGTGGTTCTGGATGGTCTCCAGGACAGGTCATAAAAATCTGATCTAGAGCAATGTTTCCAACCCTGTTCCTGGAAGCACCCCAACATCACATATTTCCAAACTCTTGCTAATCAAACACACCTGGATCAACTCTTTAGCAGAGACTCCAAGATCTGAAATGATAAGCAAGACTGTACTGTTGGGGTGTCTCAAGTTACAATGTTGGGAAACACTGATCACGAAAAAACCCTTAAAAAAGAACAAGGATATTGTCAGATATATCCACAGGGCGAAAGTGGCTATAGTGGCCATTAGATTTGATATACTAGTGGATGGTTCCAGACCGATCGCTCCGGTAGAAGACAGAACAGCAGCCTGTAGCAGAAAACATTCCGGCAGCCTGAGTGAACCGGTTCTCTTCTCAACCTGCAGGCCCTAATCACCAATTATGAGCCCATTAGGGCTGCTGGCAGCTCATTGTGTCCCGCCGCAGTGGAAGGGGCTCTGGGTGTAGACCTCTGCCCCACTTCGCTCCGCTCCACTGAGCGCCTGTCAGCCCCGGTTGCGCCGCTGCCGTGATAGGACCCATGTACAGGCAGATAACAACACCTGACCTTACAACCGGTTACCGGGGGACACTCGCCACGCCGACAAGGCTCATCGCAGCGCGACAGCGGTGGGATAAATCTGAGCCGCTCGGGGTGACGAGACTTCATTAAAGAAGAGCGAGAGAGAATGGGTAATGCCTCTGTAGTGTACTAATAGAAGCAGAGCCCTCGTTAGCCGAGCGTGAGGAAAGATCCATCAACAGCATCTCCTCCTTTCGCTTGGCTTACAAGGGGACCGAGTGCGAGAGAGATTTAGACTCCCATAAGGAAGCACAGGCAGCAGTCTCGCAGCAGGCTGGCTAAATTATCTCACAGGCGAGAGGCGAGACACTTGCCAATGCACAGAGGAACTTGTTAAAGTCCCCCTTTTAGAGCAAACCGTCGGCTAATGTACGACTATTGGGCCATGGTCAAAAGTTCAGCCCCTGCATATGTAAAAAGGTAGCGGAGCGCCTAAGGCAGAATCCTGGGGAAAATAATTGCGCTAAACTGCTGAAAACGCGCCGGACTGGATCCCAATGAAGCGATTGTGAAGAGGGCGGGCATGATGGGGGGAAGGTGGGGTGCTGATTGGGCGGCTGTGATTTTCCCAGCAGCTTCATGTCCCAAAGCATCAAGCAGCTATTAGATGCCACAATACCCAGCCGTCTAAGAAATGTCAAACCAAACATGCTAAAACAGCTGTTTGACTACACAAATGAAAAGGTTACAGAGGCTTCGGGGACGTACAGTACCTCACATAAAACCACATAGGAAGTATCAAAAATGACCTTTTTTTGACATTGAGCAAAAATATCTAACACACACAAAGCATTACAGATCTAATAAAAACAACATTTCTTGGAAAAGTAACATTTGTTTACGGAAATGAGTCTTTGGAGAATTTTTGGATTTGGATTTCTGAGCAAGTAACGTCAATTGCTGTGTTTTGTTGTTTCTAAACCTATTTTGGTAAGTCATTGTATTAAATTCAACACATTTTACTACAGTACAGTATGGGTCAGTATCACTGTAGGGTGCCTTTTGGTGTCCTGAACATAACTCATTTGCCATGATAACTTAATATAAAAAGGACTATGAAAGGGTGTGTTATATTAGGCTAAGTTTTTATATTCATAACAAAAGCATTACATTTTCTTGATTTTTCTTAGTTTTGTGTAAGAGGATGCGTGTTATTTTGCTTTGTCCCATGCACTGCTCATTAAATCTGATTGAGAGTAGAATACAGTCAAATCATAAAATAAATAAGTTTTGTTCTTTATTAATATTTTTACACTCAATTTGAGTGTAATGATCATTTGGTAATAAAAAACGATATTTTTATTTAATAAAAAGAAGAGTTTGTCCATGTCCCTTGAATGGTTGTCCACCCTGTCATATTGGGAAAGCCGCCCATTTAAGAAAAGGCCGTCCCCTTTAGTGACATCAGGACAACAGATGTTTTTGTCTCTTCAGTGGCGGGAACTTCAAAGGCTGAGGTGAATAAGTTGGTGACTTTTCAATTGACAAATTTTCTTCGTCTGAGTTTGCTTACAAGCTTAACATGTCCACCCTGTCGGCATAAAATATGCCGGAAGTAATTAGAATGCAGTATTTTCAAAATATGTAAGTTTAAATATACCAAATTCTCTTCAACAACCAATCAACCTACCAACCAAAACTATTTAGCTAGTCACAATTTGTTGTAAGATAATATGCTAATTGAAGCTGAAAATGTCCACCCTGTTGGCCACTTAGACTTGATAGAGACAGACAGTGGACTGAATGAAAATGAATGGGGAGGGGGCAGTATAGCAATGTGATTGAGGATGTAATTATATTATTTATTATTATTATATTATTTTTTTAGAAGTTGAATAAATGTTTAATTTTCATATTTTGTCATGATTTGTGTATTCTGCATTATGTGTCCACACCGTCATGTGCTGGTCCACCCTGTCATCTTGATATTTTACAATAATATTTTAAATAATAATTCAATCATATCTATAAAATCCAGTGTGTTCAATAGCTAGGTGTGGGGTCAATAACATGCAAACAAAAAACTGCATCCAAATATCACAGTTTTCTCCAAATAAGAAAAAAAGTTTCTTTAAAAACACATGGTTTACATAAAATCTTTTATGTATTAATAATTTGAAAGCAAACAAATAACCCTGTTTAGGAAAGGGACATCATACCTTTCAGAAAATATCATTTGCATCTTAATTTTGCATTGAAAACGTATTTAACAGTAATATATATGTCCATGACAGGGAGGACATATCTTATGGTTTATGCTCCGAATAATAGCCCATAATTATCTAAAAAAAATGTGTGGGAGCTCAGCTAATATGTTTCTATAGTACTTGAGTGTCTACTATTTATGATAAAGCAAACGGGATTGAAAGGCACTCTATGGTGATATTGACCCGTATATTATAGTTGCAAATGACTTTCTCATCAAAATGACTCCAGTGGCAGACAGTGTTGGGAAGGTTACTTTGGAAATGTAACAGGTTACAGATTACACTATTTAAAATGTAATAAGTACTGTAACTATTTCAATTACTTTATTAATGTCACTGATTACGTTTGATTACTTTTTGATTACTTTTCTAAATTTCTAGAGAATGTTTTCAACCGTGAATATTTTTACTGTTTTTCAACTGTTAATCATCAACACTGATTACCGTCAGACTGTCAAAACCCTTCATTCTCCGAATTAAAATTATAATCATTTAATTTGAAAGCACAACCACCACAAAATCAGACTTTAGCACCTCTTTTTACTTTGAGGTCATTCTGAGGTAAAATACAGATTTAAAATCATAAGATAGTTTAATAGGTTTAAAATTAAATCTTTGCATAGTAATGAAAGAAAAAAACTCTGGCATCCAACAATGCTTTTGGGAAAAAAACAAAAACAAGTTCATCTTAAAAAATAAAGCATATACATGAAGCCAAATAGAAAATGAAACGGTAATCAAATAAGCTTGTGTCCTAACCTCCTGAAGCATTGGGGTCTCACATTTTAAAGAAGTCAGTGCAATTTGGGAAAGAAGTCAAACAAATCTATGTGTGTGTGAAAATATTCAGATGTAACCTCCTTTGTAATCTTTAACATTTTCTTAAGTAACTGTAATTTACTGTAATTTGTAACAAATTACAGTTACATTCATTTTGTAATTAAATTACAGAATTCCGTTACATGTAACTACTTACTCCCCAACACCGATAACAGATTTGAGAAATTTGTTTAAGTTGGTTATAAATTGCATCCTAAATTGTACGCTAAAATCCTCAGTGGTGAGTTTAGTCAACGGAATTATGCATTTTATCCCTGCTTCTCGCTGACAGGACGTCTGTATCCCAGGACAGATCAGTACCGTAATCTGCTCAGCACAAGAGACCACTTGATTATTATGAGGAGAAAATGACTCCACTCTTATCAAAGCTAAACACATCTGGAGATCAGCATGGGCCTAATGCACAACTGCAGGCCACGAAGAGAGCAAGAGAGATGCATGGCAGAACATATCTGATGTAGAGATTATAGATGAAAACAGTCGTGAGCGTTAAAGTCAGATATCAGTCCTGCCTCTTTCCCAATGAATTTTTATCAACTCAGCAAAACTGAAAATTATCTACAAATTACAAGATGAGATGATGATATTCGGTTTTATGAATTACACTGCAACATCTTCTGCATTTTAAAATGGCATCTGCCATCTCATTGTTATTTCGTTTTAATCTCAATGAGTTGATGATAAATCAATTAATTAATTATTATTGTGATGTTTGGTGCATCTATGCATCAAACTGCTAGGAAACACTAAACTAAATGGAAGTGTCCCACTCAGATGCAATAAAACAGCAAAATAAGAGGTTTTATTCTAGATTTGCGCAGTTATAAATCACCTACAGCTTCTTGGAGAAGACAAAGGCGTTTTACTGAGCTTGGGTGTAATATCGTTCCAGGCTCTTCCTGTCAACATTATGCAGAGCTTTGCAACCTTGAACAATTTCCCAGCATCCCATATGAGACTGCAAGCAATTAAAACGATACCATCTTCATAGCCTCATAACCAATAAATAAAATAACAGCACTGTTTCGTGTTAAGTTCACTAATATTTGAGGGGTTTCAGAAAAGGGTTCGAGAGGCACATTAACACCTTAGTAAGAACTGGGGTTTTCCTATCTTAAAGGGATACTCCACCCCAAAATGAAAATTTTGTTATTACACAGGACGTAAACGCCGTGACCTACTCACGTCGAGGCCAGCGTATACCGTAAACATGCTGCGTCATCTGAGGCGTGCTTGCGTCGTGCTCTGCTACTGAACTCATGAACGCGCTTGCAGGAAGTGTCACGGAGGAGCAGAAAAAGTTGAATAAAGTCAATATTTTGTTGGTTTTTTTGTGCGCAAAGTGTTCTCGCCACATCATAAAATTCAGATTGCACGTCTGATGGCAGATGGACTGCTTTGACGACATCTTTCATACTTTTATGGACCTTGACAGTGCAATTTACTATGCAGTCAATGGGACAGTCACAAGCCTCCCGGTTTTCATCTAAAATATCTTAAATTGTGTTCCGAAGACGAACGAAGCTTTTACGGGTTTGGGACGACACGGGGGTAAGAGATTAATGACAGAATTTTCATTTTGGGTTGGAGTATCCCTTTAAGTGTCATATGCACTGTTTTCAGATTATGAAGAAAATAATTACAATATTGATTAATATTACTACTACTAATAATAATAGCAGCTTAGGATAATATATAATATAAATAATACAATTATGCAAAATATATTAGAATATATACACAACAGAAGAAAATGTAACTGGAGAGTATCCATTAGAAATCTATATATATATATTCATATTCGATAAGATATCTAGATCTACTGTAAAAATATAGAGAGTAATATTATTATTATTATTATTATTAACTTAATTTATAACAGTGAGATATTTTATTTATTTTATTTTATTTTATTTTATTTTTATACACTTGTAAAAATGTAACCATAGAGTGAAATTTATTAAAAATGATAAAAAGGAATGATATTATTGGAAAATATGCAAACGTAATCATAATTCATTGCCTTACAAGCACTGTATTTTCTTCAGGAAACGAAAAATGTCTAAAATGTTGGTTCATCTTTACATGCTCAAAACTATGAAATGTTAAACAAGGTCTCATCAACAGACAAAAAAAAAAAAAAAAAAATACTCTCTCAAATGAACAAATCATAGTTCAGAAACAGCAGCAGACTTCCCATGCAGTGAAAAGCCTTGATCCACACCGACGTCCATCAAAAATGACTGACAGCTGGAGAAATGAGCAGTTTTGAGTTACGACTGGGCCGCGCGCATAAACTTCTGACATATTCATACCCATCTCTTTAATACATAATCAGCTCGGCTGAAATACTCAACACTACATCAAAACCTGCCTTCAGAGTTTTCAACCAAAATTAAAACAAAGAATACATCAAATGCATTGTGTGGCCTAAAGCATATCAGAAGCGGAAGGAAATGCTTCAGGTGCGAGACAGGCAGATACTTTATGATTTATGAGGATGTTGAATTTTATAGTTTGTCTCTGTAAGTGTATGTGACTCGCCTCTTCGGGCTAAAACGGGAGAGTGTTGCCTACAGGAAGAGCTGCCCGCCTGATTTATGCGGCACTGGGGTATATGAGCAGCGCTACGGCAGCGTGACACACACACACACACACACACACACACACTCACGCTAACTACAGGCGATTCCTGCTAAAGAACCCAAAAACATGGTAGTGAAACTTTCTTGGACTACAAAAATTCAAGCACCTGAAAAAAGTCACTTGAAATGAGGAAAACAAAATCATATAGGCAAAAGACAAAAAAAAACACAATAGCTTTGTTCTTTGCTCTAGCAAGCTGGTTCCCAATGAGAGGGCCATTGCAAAAGACAGCATAGTTACACTTTAAGATATCTTTAGCCAAATTGTAAGGCAGCTTCACATGTAAACATCCAGAAAGGAAATACCAGAACATTGTGACAAGCTCAGTGGAAAGAACTTAAGTCGAGAGAATGATAATTAATATATTCAATTTATAAATATATTCAATAATTACAGATGCACAATATATATCGGTTCCATATCGGTTATCGGCCAAAATTAGATTTATTTATTGAAAAGTACAAATAACTCAATAACCTTTACCACTGATAAATAACCCCAAAATTGACAGAGATTTTTCATACTGTACTGTAAAAATGTAACTTGCAACATTTATTTTTTGTTTGTTTGTTATTTTAAGTTTAGTTTTTATTTATTTAGACAAAATAGTATATCATTTTAAAAGCCATTGTTATTAAAGCAATTTGGCTATTGGCCATAGCATTAAATAATAATAAAAAATAAATAAATAAATAAATAAATAAATAAATAAATAAATAAATAAATAAATAAATAAATAAATAAATAAATAAATAAATAAATAAATAAATGTATTTGTTTATTGTTATCAGGCAAAATTTTAATATTGCTGCGTCCCTAATAATAATATATTTAATGCAATACCAGAAAATGTCATCAAAAACACTTAAATTAAAAATGTTTAATTAGAAATGTTCTATTACACCCAGCATGTGTTTATGGAGCTATTCATAAAAGAACACGTTTTTGCGTTCTACTGCGCTGCTTTTCCATTGTTTTCAATGTAAACATGCTCTAGACAAATGCCTCGCGTCTCGCACACATCGTTCAAAAAATGTGCACATAAAGCTTTTGTGATTCCACTGCACTGCATCTCATGTTTTTAAATTCAAAAACTGCATTGTGTAAACAACAATTCAGTTTGTTGCGTTAGCTTAGCATTAGCATAGAAACACTAACATCAAACTCCACTCAAAACAGCTGTATATCATATATATGTGTGTGTGTGTGTGTGTGTGTGTGTGTGTGTGTGTGTGTGTGTGTGTGTGTGTGTGTGTGTGTGTGTGACGTGTTGATGATGCCTATGAACGTAAGTTCAAAATCGGTTACCATTTCAGTTATGATGCTAAAGTAGCTCCTTAAAAACAAAACCCATGAACATACTCAACCATCGCACTGAATCAAGTGAAAGAGGGAAATCTCTTGCTCCTACCATAGACTTGGAGAAGGGTCGTGCGAAGGTGAAGAGGAGGGTCATGAGCCACCAGCTGCGGTGGATGGAGGTGTACATCATGTTCCCAGGATGCAGTGCGTTACAGGTGACGCCGTGGGGCGACATGCGGCGGTGCAGCTCGTTGGAGAAGAGGATGTTGCAGAGTTTGGCACGGTTGTAGGCCAGCATGGACCAGTACTCCTTCTGCGGAGGTGAAAGCAGGCTCAGCTCCACCTTCCCACACGAGTCCACCAGATCTGTGAACCTTCACAAACAACAACGAGCAACTCATTAAAATCAAAATTGAAGACACACTTAAAAGATATTTTGAGAAATGTCTCTTTTGTGTGTGTGTGTGTGTGTGTGTGTGTGTGTGTGTGTGTGTGTGTGTGTGTGTGTGTGTGTGTGTGTGTGTGTGCATGTGTGTTTTAATTTGTGTCGTGTGTGGTTTGTTGTTTATATCTTCTGTTTTGTTTTTTAATATTATTTATGGTTTTCTGTGAGTTTTGTGTTGGTGTTTTGTTTTGTGTTGTTTTATATGTTTTGTTTGGTTTGTAGTTATGTTTTGTGTTGTTTTTTATTCTGTCAATTTTGTTTTTTTTTCTGTTTTGTGTTTGGTTAGTTTTGTTTTGTGTTTTTTATTTTTTTGTTTTGTGTTGTGTTGGTTTTTATGTTTTGTGTTGTATTTTTATTTATTTGTTGTTGTTTTGTGTTATTTTTTATTTATTTATTGTTTTGTTTTTTGTGTGTTGGTTTTATGTTTTGTGTTGGTTTTACGTTTTGTTTTCTATTGGTGTTGTGTTTTGCTCTTTGTTTTGTGTTTGTTTTAGAGTTATTTTTATGTTTTGTTTTGATTTGTGATGTTTTGCTTTTTTTTCTGTAGGCATTTTTTTTTTTTTTTGGTTTTGTGTTGATTTTATTTTTTTATTTTGTGTCTTGCTTGGCATCTAGTTTGGTGTCTAGTTTCGCGTCTTTGTTTTTGGTTTCCAACACTCTTTAAAATCTACTTTTATGTTCACAGAAGAAAGTAAGTCACACAGGTTTGGAATTTGGAAGGTAAATAAATGATAACAGAACTTTAATTTTGGGATGAACAGTCGCTTTAAAAGACAGTAAATAGTAAAATTTGAACAAATGGACAAAATTGATTTCTCACAGACTACAGTCTACCTAAAGTCTCAAGTCTAAGTTTAAAAGGCAGGAATAACCTCCAGAATGCCGATGGAGAAATGAACTAAATGAGCTTTGGCAGGCCAGGTCTGACTTAATGCAAATCAAAGCTATGACATGATGTTCTTTAATTGGCTCTGACTAAGCTGTTAAACGCCAGATGTTTGACAAGGCCCCTGAACACAAGACGTTGTATTTTCTCAATGTGTCCTTGTGTGTGTGTAAACAGTCCCAAGAAACTGCAGTCAAATGAATGGTCCCTCTCCTAGTGCGGATCAGAGCCCGCAATCACATTCAACATTTACCTCTTAATTATGCACTTTACATAACAACCAATCAAAACGTCACGTTCGCTGTATGACAAGCTCAGTGCGGCCCATGTTGCTGTTTGACACGTTACATCTCTGCTTGGGTAAACAACAACATCTGTGGGCATCGCAACGGTACAAATACTAAAGGTGTGAACTGTGAGAGTGGGAGACTAGTTAAAGGAATAGTTCACCAAAAAACTAACATTTTGATATCACTTATTCATCCTCCTGTTTCCAAGTTGTTGTCGGTGTTTTTTTTAAGTTTTTTTAAGTTGTTTTTTTCAGTCCAGCTGACTGTGCACTGTATTCAGATGAAACAGGTGAAAATTTAAGTCATTATTTACTATGGAGAAAAAAAAAAAAATACATAATTTGTGGATATTCATGTGGCTATTCTACGTTGGTGCATTCAAAAGGGGGAAACACAATGATAATTTTGGTAATTGCAACAATGATAACAAAAAGCTTCATGCAAAATATATGTATGTATGTATTTATTTCAATATACTACATCCCCATTCAATTTCAAGTGCTGTGTCACACTGAACACTGTTTAAAACTCCTTTTATGTTCCAGTGAAGAATGAAAATCAGTAAATAATGACAGAATGCTTTTTTTTTAGTAGTATCTTCGGCTGAGCTACCCATGTTGAGCCGTTATATATCCATCCCCACTATTCCTCCGCACATGTTGACTTTGTCATCACCTCACGGCCGGGATAATCCATACGGTCTTCCCAGCAGAGGCATTCTGGGGTGGAAATAGTCTATTTTCAGAGCAGAGGTATGAAAAGGTCAGGTCAGGCTGGTATTTAATGACTGCAGTATCCTGCTTTAAAGAGACTGAAGTATAAAGGCGTGAATCTGGTGTGAGTTTTCAGAGGTGAGTTTCCTGTCCACGCTATCAGTGTCCTCTTGTTTGGAGTCGGGAGGCAAATGCCAGCACCTATCGGTCCTGTCACTTAAGCCCCAGTGCTACAGCGCAGATAAACGTCCCCGTTGACTCCATTTTATTCTTCCACCCTCAATTTCCCCAACCCCTCATTCTTTCCCTCCCTCTCCGAGCCGCTTTCCGTCGCTCGCACGGCCGTGTCAAGGTTTAACGGCTCTTGCGGCTTTGGGAAATATAATCTCTTCCTGGGTCAGAGGTCAGACTGGGAGCTCAAAAGGCCACATATTAAAGGCGGTGGAAGTGATAGAGATGAGGAGGTAAGGATCAAAAATTATCAGGAGTAGCAGAGAAAGATAATAAAAAGAAGAAAGGAAATAAACTGTAAAAGTTAAATGGAGGAGTTACTGCGATAACAAGTAAGTGATTTTACTGTTGGCCAGAGCAAATTGAGATTTTGTTCCCTCAATGACACAAGGGGCTTGTTAATCTAATGGACCCTCACGCTCTCAGAGCTGAAAATGTTCTTCAAGGCACTTTCATTTAATAATCATGTTACAGGAACAGTAGGCCCCAAATATTAGCTCTCTCTTTCTCTCTATCTGTACTGCATACAGTATACACACGTTTTTTTCCACTGCGATGAATCTGAGAACAGAAGTGGCCCGTTTTTCAACCAGGATATCAAGGTTTAGCTGGTTAATATGGTCTATTTAGCATGTGCTGACAGATATTGTACACTACCCAACACAAAGCGCATAAATCAATCTGGAGACGTGAGTGACAGAGACTGTTTGTGAAGTGACAACTGAGAGTAAATGGATGATTTTACATGCATGCATCAGAAATGAAATGAGGGAATGATGGGAAATATTTAAAAGTCTCACCTGTGAGACTCTGAGGAAACCATCACCACACGAGCCGGAGCGGAGAGCCGCAGGACGTCCTGCAGCAGCTGAACCAAGTGGAAATGGCCAAGATGACAGATCTGAAAGGTGGTTTCCAGCCCGTCCTCCGTTAAATTCCAGGGCTGCGTGCAAACCGCTGCATTACAAACCAGGATGTGCAACGGCCTTCAGAGAGAGGAAAAAAATAGAGAGAGATTGAATGAAAATAACAGTCTTGCAAACACCACAACAAAAACAAAAATTATAAAACCAAACCCAAACTATAAAAGCCAAAACAAATCCATAAAACTAAACCAGTGCCATAATTAAACAAAATCCAAACCCAAACCAAAAATAAACCAAATCTAATCAAACCACAGCCACAAAAAAAACAAACAAAAAAAAACTAATCAAACCAAAATTCATAAAACCAAACCAAAATCACAAGCCAAACCAAGACAAAACTAAAACCATAAAATCCCAAATAAACCATAAAACAAGACGAAAACAAAAAAAAACAAATCAAACCAAAACTCATAAAACCAAACAAAACCATACAATCCAAAACAAACCATAAAACAAAACAAAAACAAAAAATAACAAACACAAAGCAAAAACCAAAACCCATAAAACCGAACAAAAACAAAACAAACCTATAAAAAACAAAAAACAAACAAAACCACAAAACAAAAACCAAACAAAACAAACCCATAAAACAAAACAAAGCAATTCAAAACCCATAAAGCAAATTGTGCTAAATTAGGGATTCATGGAATTTTAAAAACACACAAACACATTCTTTCAAGTTTATTCCAAGGTCACTCTGGGCAGATGGACGTTCATCCATCGGCGTGAGAAAGGACGGAGATTTCTGGAAAGTCCAGGCAAGATCTTTTCTTTGACAGAGTCGCTCCAGTGGTCCTGAAACCACGGCCATACAGCAGAATAATCTGAATCCACCCCACCAATTTTTAATTTCTTCCATTAGAATTAATTACGAAGCCCACAGGCAATTTGTGTACTCCATATTTAATACTGCCTGCACTATTAATTAAAAACTGGTTGCTGGAAAATTAATGGAGGAATTGTTATGCCCCTGCTTTAATGAGTCTTCTCTATGACATTAAAAAAAGTACACTTCACATTTCCCTTCAGGTTCTGTGTGGAAAGACGCGTGCATCAGTGGAGAGGCACATGTGGATCATAGGAAATGTGCAGAGGCCACGGTTACACATGCGCTTCCATTAGAAACACACGGCGAAACAAACACCGAACAGCACATGTTCTACTTACAACTGACCTTTAGAACCAAAGACCAAGCACAACTGTTTTTTTCTTTCTCACTTTTTTCCTGTTTCTATGAACTGCAGAAGTTATTGTGCCTGATTATTGCATGACATGGAAATAAGAGTTATCACTCTTACAGTTGTATTTATTTATTTATTTATAATATAATATAATATAATATAATATAATATAATATAATATAATATAATATAATATAATATAATATAATATAATATAATATAATATAATATAATAAAACCTATTCAATGTTTTTTTAAATACTAAAAATAATAATAATAATTTTAAGTTTGTTCAAAGTATTACTTTGTTTATTAAATTAGTGTTTTAATGTAATTTTTAATGTAATTAAAATAACAAATATAACATAATATGGTATAATATATTATAAATATTAAAAACAAGAAATAAATAGTTAAAATAAAGTATATTTAATGTTTCATATTTAAAGCTATATCCAATAGATTTTAAAATATATTTTAGCTTTTTAGCTTTAGGTGTTTATAATAATATAATATATTTTAATAATATTTAATATGTTTAAAACTAATGTTTTTTTTTTCCTTCTAAATACCACACAATATTTTCAGGTTTCTTCAAACTATTATTTTGTTTAGTAAATTAAAGTTTTTGAATTTAATTAACAATGTTTAATTATTAATATAATATAATAAATATAATATAATATAATATAATATAATATAATATAATATAATATAATATAATATAATATAATATAATATAATATAATATAATATAATATAATATGGCTACAAATAGTAAAACAAGAAATACATAATTAAAATAATGTATATTTCGTAATATTTCAAATTTAATGCTATTCAATATATTTAAAAATATATTTTAACTTTTTAGTTTTACGTGTTTAATATAATATATCATATAATAAAATATGTAATGTAATATGATATAATACAATACAATATAATACTAGAAATATACAATACAAATAAATACAATTTAATATTAAAATAACTTTTTGTTTTGTGCCCTTTCCTAAATGTTACCAATTATTTTCAAGTTTCTTTAAAAAGTATTATTTTGTTTAATAAATAAAAGTGTTTCTTTTTCTTTTCTTTTTTTTTTTTCTTTTTAATGTCTTTCTATTGCAAGACTGTGGAGAGAGACGTGAAAATATGTGGGACATGGTTTCTTGAGAAAACAGGTAATCATCAGCAGTTCTATTGCATGCAGTTCTGGTGTAAATCATCTAAATTAAAAGGTTCTGAAAGTGTGTATCTGTGGGCCGATCCAATAACAGGTTAAACTGCAAATGGACCAAATGCAAAGAAAATCACTCAAGTGCCTGATCAGATCAGGCAAATATCATCTCTCTCAATAAAACACACCCGGGTGCTCAGCTCAGACGCCCAAAGGGCAACAAGATGCCTCGGGACCCAAGAGAGCAGTTCAGCTCCCGCTGGAGAACACGACTCTCTGGAAACCTCTGCGGAGGAAACAGATCTGCTCTCCACCTCTGACTGACAACCTCACAGTCATGGGCACAGAGCCTGGCACACACACACACACACACACACACACACACACACTCACTCACTCACTCACTCACACACACACACACTCACACTCACACACACACACTCACACACACACACAGATCTCTCTGGGACTTAATGAAGCGTGGAGTCAAAAAGAGGGAGTGATTGTACCTGCGAGAGAACACCATTAAACTTTATGACTTTCACGCTTGTGTTTGAAACCGTGTAATGGAAGAGGAACATGTCTGTGATCGCTGGTGAGCGGCAGATAACGCATCCCATGGGCTCCGCGAGACTCTGATATCACCCCGAAAACCAGGAACACCCTACACTCCTGCCGCTCCTTAACATCACAGTCAACATTTGCTTCAACAAACCAAATTACTGTGCTGTTCAGACTATGACGGATTCTGGTTGCTTTGATTTGAACCACCAGCTGGTGGTTCAAACACAACCATAAATCAAAACAAAACACATTAAAAAAGTACAAAATAATCACTGTATTCACATTGGTTACAAATGGTTTTGAAAAATGTTTATCCAATGCTTAATAAGTAATAAAAATAATAAAGATTTAAAATTAATAAAATATATAATTTTCTTACAATTTGAATTCATATGTAAGTGTATACAACATTATTTTCAAAAGTTAAGATTCTTTAAAAATGTAAAATAAAATTATATAAATGTCACTGTAAAATAACTTGGCAACTAACTGAAACGCATGTAAGCACTGAAATTAAATTTAATTTCAGATTAAATTTAAAGCTTAAATTGGTCAATAAATTTCTAAAAATAAAACTAATACTACAACAAAGTAAAAAAAAAATGATTCAAAATATCAATAAAATGTATATTTGTATATAAATTATACAAAAATAGCACTGAGCTGAACCGACCTCGCCATATCATAAAAAGGTATGATATCTCATCATTTTTTCTTGAATATGGAAAGTTGCACCACCCTGATACCAAAAATATCAATTAAAAATATAAGTCCATTCAAGTGACCATATTAGTTTAAATATATGTCAAAATAAATAAATAAATAAATAAATATGTTAGTGTCTCTTTGATATTGGACGAGTAAAAGCCAAGGGTCAATTACCAATAAACCACATAATAACCACCCAGAGAAGAAAAAAAAAAAAACACCTAGCAACCTCTGCCGTTGAAAGTGGCCCCTGATGATGCAATGGAGGTGTTTTAAGATATCGTACACCACAACAGTCTTCATTTGAAAGAAACAGAGACGATTTCTTAAACAAAATCTCTCTCACCTAAAATTTAATTTCTCTGGTCGATTTGGAAACGGCTCTCAGTGGGAAGAAGCGTTGTTGTTTGCATGCTAATCCTGCTGTTGTGTCGTATGATTTAACAACTCGCAGCGCTCGCTCTGAGCCGCCCCCCGCCGGCCGTGTCTTCATAAGCAAAAAGCTAACAAATGGTTTTAATAGCTTAGCCCACATAATGTAAAAACTCCCTTTAAACTTATTAATGCGATCAGGGGGGTCTTCCGCAAATGTGCAATTTACGTGTCGGGGCGGTAACGACCGGACGGGGAGGAATAACGCTCCATACTTACTTTAAAGAACCCCCAGGGCACGACCTTTGACCTCAGAATAATCTCTGCCCATAAAAGAATGATTGCTTTTGTCTCCCTTCACTCCGACCGGCCGTCATTAAGGGGCCGCGTTTATGGGCCTCCGAGAAAATGTGGGGCTAACAGAAAGATGCTTTAAAATAGACAGACACACATAAACAGACGGCACCCACAAGCATGCGGCCGTTACTAAAGCCACGTGTCTGTAGAGGAAAGATTTTATAGGCAACGAGATGTTAAAAATAAACGACGCACACCTATGGACCGCTTTGCTATGAAGGCTTTTTTCCCCCTCACTACAATCAACATCAACATTTATTGGCCAGGTATGCATAACACACAAGGAATTTTCTGCCACTATGAGGCATCACACACATAAAATAAAAAAATTAAAAATTAATTAATTAATTTTAAAAAACGTACAATTTTACGCAATGGGTTTCTAAGAAGTTAGAAAAAAGCTTCATTAGATATGTCAATATCAGTCATCCACACTCAAGTATTGGGGCCAATTCTCACTTTTAACTAGTTACTTATTAGCATGCATATTATTAACATATTGGCTGTTTATTAGTAGTAATAAAGCACATATTACATCCCTAATCCTACACCGTAAAAAAACGGCAGCTGAGGTTGCTGGAATTCTACCGTTAAAAAATACGGTAACAACATTTTAGGTTTTACGGTTTTAACTTAAATTTACAGTTAAATACCGTAATTTAATTAACTGATATAATGTTAATATACCCACCTATTTAAGTACTGAAATCTGTTTTGTATCTTTGAAATACACTGATAACCACCAAATGCAGATGGTGATGAGTCACGACGAACCAAAGCCCATCACAAGCAGCTTTTAAATAATAACATATATAGAAGGTGCAGAGTGTCATTCACACAAACACTAAACACCATCGTGGTGAGACTCATTAAACTGAAATATGATAACAACATTAATTTAACAATATTAGATGTAACATACAACCCTAATAAAAATAACTGATAAGAAAAAACTAAGAAGAAACATAGTTATATCTATGTTATAAAAAAAAATATCAAATTCAAACAAAATTTGGAATTCTGGGAACGTCAATTTACGGTTTTTCCCTGTAAATTTTACAGGAACTTACCGTTATCCATTTAACAGGTTTTTACCGTAGCATTTTCAGTTTTTACCGTTAAAATCACGATCATTTTTTACAGTGTACCCAATACATAAACTTCACAACTACCTTACTATTAATAAGCAGCAAATTATGAGTTTATTCAGGCAAAATAATGGTTTGTTAATAGCGAGAATTGGACCTTAAAATAAAGTGCGGCCGCCTGTTTTTTAATTTAAAAAGCTCTACTATTAGCACTGTACATATTATTTTATTTGTTTATTTGTATGAAATAATGGCGATTGGACAGATAGAACTCAATAAGAGCTGCACAAAAGCTCAAACAAGTTTTTGTCATTTATTGAGCAAAATAGTTCAGCCAAGCGCAACTTTTGACGTTCTTTATTAAGACGACAACAGAAGACATGATATTTTCATTGATTCGAGTTTAAAAACCTTCCCTGACATAACATTATTGAGAGATCTGAGAGATCACATTATGGAGTATGTCACTCAGTACGTTTACATGGACAACAATATTCAGGTTTTAACACGATTAAGACAATACTCTGATCTACCATGTAAACACAGATTTTTGATATCCTTAATCTGAATTTCCTTAAAGCCATACTCAAAGTAAACAAATCTAATTAAGAAATGTGGAGTATTCCTATTTTAGTCGCATTATCGAAAAGCAGCATAGACATGTAAACACCTTAATCACATTATTACCGTCGTGTAGGACTTTTCGCCGCATTTTGCAACAGGATACACACACAGCAGTGATCAACCGTTTGACGGCAAACAAAAGAGCATGGCTTCAACAACGCCTTCATCTGTTTGCACGTTTAGCATAACAAATAATTAACTGCACTTGAAGCTTTTGTCAAATTAAAAATTAAACACCCAAACCTGTGTATGGCATCATAACGAAGATAAACTGTATGTTGATGCATGAAATTCTGCAGGGGACGTCGGATGGCGTTGCGTGGGGACATAATGTAAAGCCCGGTTCAGACTACACAATTTTTTTTGTTGGTTACGACAGTCACTGTGCCAAATTACACGTTTTCGACTCCTAAAAATCGTGTACGTATGTACGCAAATGCATCGTTTAAGTTGTTTATGTTTTGATCTGAATGCAAATAATGTATCCATGTACATACGTTGTTTACGTATGTAATACTCTCCAAAATGACACTATAGGGTGGCGCAGAGGAGACAAATTGTTGAATAAATTCATTATTTTTGTTTTCTTTGCGCACAAAAAGTATTCTCGTAGCTTTGTAAAATTACGGTTGAACCACTGATGTCACATGGATTATTTTAACGATGTCTTTGCTACGTTTCTGGACCTTGATGCTGTTACGATCATTGCTGTCTATGCAGTGTATCAAAAATATCTTAATGTGTGTTCATCAGAAGATGAACGAAGGTCTCACGGGTTTGGAACGACGTGAGGGTGAGTAATTAATAACAGGATTTTCATTGTTGGGTGAACTATCCATTTAATCATAATATTGTATAATTCAGAATAGGGTAAATAATTAGATTACTGATGAAGGATCCTTAGATCCTCACGTGCAAATTGTGTGTGTTGTGTTTTAATTTTCATATATTTTTTAATTAATTTATAATTTATTCACAATCATTTTATAATCATTAGTCATTCATATTATTTGATTATTTGGTAACACTTTACAATAAGGTTCATTAGTTAACTTCATTAGTTAACATGAACTAATAATTAACTGCACTTATACACCGTTTATTATTCTTTGTTAATGTTAATTTCAACATTTACTAATAAATTATTAAAATCTTGTTAACATTAGTTAATGCACTGTGAACTAACATGAACTAACAATGAACATCTGTATTTTTATTAACTAACGTTAGTGAAGATTAGTAAATACAGTAACAAATGTATTGCACATGGTTAGTTCGTGTTAGTTAATATATTAACTAATGTTTAACTAATGAACCTTATTGTAAAGTGTTACCGATTATTTTTATAATTTGATTATTTTTAATATGTATCATTAAGTATTTTTTTATTGTTTATTCATTTATTATGTTTCTATATTTCATTTTCATTGTTCAATCTCATGCAGGGAATATGTTTATGGAAACCCAAGGTTCATGGGATGTTCAATAGTACATGTTCAATTTGTGCTGGTCAGATGAAGTTTGAACATTGAGACATGCGCAACAAAGATTGTTCAATAAACTCTGTTACTTTTTACCATCACCACATTGTCTCCTGCTTCTGCTCTTCTCTGGCTTTTCTCGGTCAACTTCTTGACTGACAGAAGACTGTTAAACACCCATGTTGGGTATCAACAGCTCTGATATTTTCTGACGGGATCTGGCGTCCGGGACTGGATCCTAATTATTATCTGGTTTGGAGACCCGATCTAACACTGATGTCCATGTAAACATACCCACTGACTACGTTTACATGGGCATCAGTAATCTAATTATTTGCCTTATTCTAAATAACACAATCCACAAAACATTAAAAGTGTGTGTTTTTTTTTTTTTTTTCAGTTTATTTAAGCACTGCATTGTTAGCTTAGCAATACATTATTACTGCAATAAAGCATGTGTTTTACCGTAGTGAACTTGACTGAAATAAGTATGCAAACTTTTCTCAGGGACTGAAACAAAAATGGCATATAACTAGTTTTGGTGAGAATATTTGCTGGCATATTTTTGTAGCATATCTGTGTCACTTTATTGCATTGCTCTTGGTTTGAATACCTTGAGTCAGGAATTTGTCCACAAGCAATCAATACACAGCGAACGCTTGGTGAAATTAAACATCATAGGCGATCAACTTCACTTCACAGCGTATGTCGTGTGACTGAGTTAATTAAACACTACAAAAACCTGATGAGAACAAAGGAATGATAAGTACATGGAAATATGTTTCCTGTGCCTACCTGAACATACTGAGGGCGAAGAACAAAGAGAACAGGAGTGAGAGGAGAAATAAAATAAATGAGGGAGCGGGCAAGGTAAGATGGGGGTTTACAAACGGCTACAAAAGAAAAGACAGGCTACAGAAAAGTGGCAAAAGCAGCTGTGATTGAATTAAGCTCCAATGGCAGTAATTGTTAATGTGTGTGTGCGTGCTAGCGGTGCCTGCAGACATCTCGACGGAAACAGAAACAGGGAGGCGTGGCGTGGACTCACCAGCTGCCTGCTGCCATTCACACCTGAGCACCTCTCCATTCTGATGAGAATTAATCTACTCCACCTCCTCTGGGACTCACGCTCACACACACACAGCCTGGGAATAGCTAATGAAGAAATACAACCTTGGCAAGGGAGAGAGAGGATATTCATTCATTCATTCATTCACTCGCTCGCTCGAGTATGATCGCGGTGGTCCGGGTTACATGAGCATGAGGTGTGTATGAAAGAGCACTGTGTAGCAGATGAGGTCATTCAAAAGGTCAAATACCGCTTCGAAAACACCTCTCTGTAGCATTCAAATAAAGCCCAAGACCTTAGATGTGTTTTAGCCAATCAACTGCGAGTTAAATGTCATGTGACTAACAGAAAAGCTAAATAAGACTAAACAAAATGGAACAGAACAAAGAAACAAACAAACAAAGAAGCAAACAAAAAAAAAAACAGATTGCAAATTAAAACAAGCAAAGTAGGGATGCACCAAAATGAAAATACTGGGCCAAAACAAAAACCGAAAATACTGGATGCACTTGGCGGAAAATGTTTTGTAATAATTTTTCATTATTTTATTAAATAATATAAAGTCATTTTGTAAGATTTTTAAAATT
Source organism: Acrossocheilus fasciatus (assembly GCA_036784905.1). NCBI lineage: Eukaryota > Metazoa > Chordata > Actinopteri > Cypriniformes > Cyprinidae > Acrossocheilus > Acrossocheilus fasciatus. The sequence goes on along the minus strand of CM071962.1, from coordinate 21,454,216 downwards.
TAACAAAATTTTAATGATACTGAATTAGAAAAAAAAAAATAATAATAATAATAATAAATTTTTTTTTTTTAAAAATCACTGCCTGAACACAGCTGTGCGCCATGTCACATTTTTCTCTTTTGGCCCAAAATCTCTTTTGATCATTTTCAGCAGCTGAAATTTCGGTGCGTCCCTAAAGGAAAGCTTAAAAAAAAAAAAAAAAAAGCAACAAGCAAAAACACGACAAACAACTAAAGACAGCACTCATACATGTAAAAACAAAGGAATAAATAAATAAAACAAATGTAACAAAACAAAAACAGAATGCAAATCAAAATCTAAACAACAAAAAAAATATATATATATATATATCAGAACGCAAAGTAAAGCTAAACAAAATAAAAACAAACAAAAAAAAACAAGCAAATCAAAACATAACTAAAAACTAAACAGCACAACTAATTACTTTGAAGAAGAAGGAAAATTACATCCTGAAACCAAAAGTACCACAGTTACGTGTAGGATCCCAAACCCTTCACTAGCGACTATCTTAAGTCCATAAATTCCATGGAAATTTTTCTCAAGTCCAGTTTGGTTCAAAGCATTAGGAAGAAAGTCCTTTCACCATCTAGTCCAGCGTTTGAACCTATCCCCACACTAACTATGGGTCAATGGGCCAAATAAATGCTTTGGGTCTCAAACTAATAGGCTAATCTCTCCCTTTCTCTCTCTCCCTTTATTAAAGGCTAACAGCTTCCATTAAGAGCTGATCAGCCCAGATGTGTTTGGAAGGCTGAGGCAGAGACATGGGAAAGATCTGCACAAGCCTGAACTGTCATTTAAACCAACAAGCAATGACAGACAAGGAAAACGTACAGTAGATGCATGCACACACACGCACGCACACGCACACACACACATAGAATGCAAAACAAAAAGCAAATCAAACCAAAGCAAAAACCACAAAAAGCAAAGCAAAATAAAAAATACAACAAAAACAGAGCAAAAAAAGAACAGAACAAAAACAAGAGCAAAAAAACAAAAACAAAATAAAAACAAAAAAAGCTAAACAAAAATATAGAACAAAAGAAAAACAAGCAAAGCAAAAACCACAAAAAGCAAAGCAAAGCAAAACAAAAAAAAGCATAAGACAAAAAAAAACAGCAAAAACTATAAAAAGCAGAATGCAAAAGAAAAAGCAAAACAAGACAGGACAAAAACAACAAAAAGCAGAATAAAAAAACAAAAACAAAATGCAAAACAAGCAAAGCAAAAGAAAACTAAAAGAAAACTTAACACAAAACAAGTAAAAGCAGAATGAAACAAAACAAAAAGCAAAGCCAAACTAATTCTGAGGCAAACTGGTCTGTCTACTTTTTAAAATTTATGCAAAAGTACACAAACCCAAATTCTAAGACAGTATTGCGGTCTGTTTTTTTTTATTTTTTTATGCCTGTTTAAGTATTGCATTGTTAGCTTCACAACGTACAGCGAACTCTAGCAGAATCAATGAAATCAAGCTGCCCGTGCGCTTCACATCTATCACTTTTAAGGCTCCGTTTCAGCAAGGCCTTAGAAAGCAGATGCCTATGTAGGCTGTAGGCAAGGCAGCTAACTAGGTTTTGGAAAAGATCCCAAAACACACACATCTTTCTCAGGGTCACTTTGGGAAACAATGCTCAGAGATCCTGTAATCAGGAGCCATGGTCAACGAATTTTACACCTTCCAGCGTGTGGGAAAATAAGCGTTTAAGAAACTTAGACGGACTGGAGGTGGGTGGAGGGGGTTTGGCTCTGGGACAGTGTGGGGGTCACCTCCAGGGGTCTGGCTGCTGACCAAGCTGCTGCCGTTGCCCCGGGGCCGGCCAGGGGCCAGATGAGTCCTGCAGCCCCTCGAGGGCTCGGGGACACCGGCGGCATCTCCACGCGCCCCACACAGCCAGGACGTCACCTCTAATACTGCAACTCACTAAATATGGATCGTGAGCTGATGGAGCTGTGAAGGTCGAAGCTGCGCTGCAGTAAAACGAAGGAGGAAGATCCATAAACGAGGAAAGCATGGAGCAGAAAAGGAACCCGATTCAAAACATTTCACTATGAACAAAAGCCAAGTTGGACAACCGAAATCAAAAACAAAAGAGCAATGATATTTAAATCATAATCAAATAACTGATATAAAATTATATTAAAATACAAAGATCCCAACAGGCAGTTTTTCCCTCTTAAAACTACAGTATAAGATACTACATCAGAAGTGACAGTTCTCACAGCGCAGAGGAAACATTCCAGACACGTCTATATTAAATCATAATTATGCCTCATTAGCCTAATTACTGATCACTGCAGCTCACCATCCAAAAACTAATGAATGTTTACAGATAAAAACCGTATTGATATGATAATAGAAGGCAGACATGCTGAAACTGTTAAACGCTTCGCCTTGGCATAATATTAAATAACATTTTGTAATATGATGACAACAAATCATGCAAAATACTATATAAACAATGCTCTTTTCATGAGAATTTAAATTAGTCCATAATGGACACACAAAATAAAAATAAAATATATAGGTATAGATTTATGACCTAGAAAAACAAAAATTGACATATATTCATATGATGCTTACATTGCAAAAACAGACTGCTTAATACATTTTAGTGTGGGACTGAACTTTAAAATGTAAGTGTATTTTATTATTAACTTTAAAATGCATATGTACATTTACTTCAGAAAAAATGAACAGTTGTAATATTATATACATTTAGGGTTAGGGTGTGCATGCATATATACATATATATATATATATATATATATATATATATATGTGTGTGTTTTTTTTTTTGCAAAGTGAAATTGCTAAATTTAATTCATTTATCATTTTGCCTTATTGTATGTATGTATGTATGTATTTACTTTGTTTGTTTGTTTAATATGTATGGGTGATAAATAAAGGAACCATATTTATTTATTTAACATGCATCGGTGTGTGAAATAAACATAAAAACAAATAAAAACATAAATAAATAAAGGAACAATTATTTATTTATTATTCATGGGTGTAAAATAGGGGTGTCGCAATATACCGGTATTGGCGATAACCGCAATATTTAAAATGAACGGGATTCTTATGATAACACCACATGTAAATACTCCAGCGCCAGTACCTGGTTGACCTCCAGGTGGCAGTATTAACCCTGACTCCTGTCAAACAAGACGACGACGCAGCGTACGCAGCTACTCCGAGGAAAGCTATGTTCAGTTACAGAGTAAGTTGCGATTATTTTATTAGTCATAGAATGGGAGATGTTACATTGACCTGTTAACAGAGGTTTTCTGTGTTCATATATTTAAGTAAAGGGTGATTGTAATAAGTACCGCGTTTTCTTTACTCGTCTTGTTTTTGTATTTGCAATCAATACGGTCTGTGCGTAGTAACACTTCATTTCTTTGTTCAAATCTATTATTAACAGTTACACAATTAAAACTGAGCGACCACATTGCTATAATAAACTGTAAAATGTTAAGTTGGTCACAGTGCCATGCACTTAATGCCTCATCTGCAGTCGTTCTAGATGCACGTTAAAACTGAATTAGCAGCGCTCTTAATGCATGACTTCAGTGGCGCCGGCGCAGCTATAGGTTAAAGAGCTTAAAATACGGCTATACAAGCTAACAGGTTAAAGTATCAGTTTAGATGTTAATATGGCAACACTTTACAATAAGGCTCATTAGTTAACATGAAATAAAAATGAACAATACTTCTGCAGCATTTATTAATCTTAGTTCATGTTAATTTCAGTATTTACTAATGCATTATTAAAATCACAAGTTGTGTTTGTAAACATTAATGCACTGTGAACTAACATGAACAATGAATGACTGTACCCTACTGTAAAATAAACAAAATAAACAAACAAACAAATAAAGAAATCATATTTATTATCATATCTATCTATCTAATCATCACGCATGTTTAGACTGTTTTCAAAAGTCAGTTCCACTTTTATCCTAGCATTATATGCACTACAACTTCCCGAAAGCTGGGAGCACTAATTGATTTAACTAGGAGACTGTGAAGGACTTACCAATCTGTGGCTTTGCAATTGATGGAATTACAGCTAAGGTTCGGCTACTTATTTATTGACCACAGAGAGGGATGAGGGGTCACGATGAAAGAGGGGAGACCTTTTGGCCCCTTCTCTGATGCGATAGTTCGTTAATGGAGCAGGGGCCCGGGTGGTGGAGGGGGGTCGGTCTCAGGACAGAGAGAGCAGAAAGCTTTTTATGATGACCTAGCCAGCGTTCATCCAGGTGCGCAACGAAACCTTATATTACAACAATTCTGTTGTACCGTGTATTACTTACAGTTTCCTGGCTTTGAAGATCTCCGCAAACTCTCGGACGCTCCTCAAGGAAGCCAAATCTAGCGTCATGGCTTCAACACGGGCTTTGCGCTAGTGAAAGAGGAACAGAAAGAGAGAAAGCAGTAGATATTACACCAGCTGCATCCATCACTATCACACTGCTAACAAACTGAAAGCCAAAGCCCACATGTCCCGCTCTAACTCACTGAACACTTCCCACCCAAACCCTCCGCTATATCTCACGGAGGCCATGAAAAACAACTCCATCTCCCGTTCCCTAAATCAGGGGCGCATTTCCAATAGGGAATGTTGCACATTCTGTGGCGGGAGAGCATCTCAATATCCTCTTTATGGCATTTTTATGACCCTCCGCACTGACTGTATCCGATCTCTCCCGCGCGCATCCTGTGCTTACACTAAGTAAACGGTAAGGCAGTGGCTCCCTTCTTTCATAATGTCCATAATGGCATATAGAACAGGCCCAAGGAGATAAATAATGTATGAGCAAAGCCAAATCCACAATAATGGTCTCTCTCAGTGCTGGCTTTTAGGTGCACCTTTGATCATACCAGAACACGATCGATATTAAGGAAGACACATAAATCACTCCACAAAGGAAGGATCAGAGTCTCACTGGTCAGAGGTCAGCACAAGTTCTCCTGAGGTAAAGTCAGTGGGAAAGTCTGAGGTTTTAGTGTACAGGCACACACAATAAATAAAGAAATACATACATGCATAAATACATATATTCAGATTTAATAAATAAATAAGGTCAGAATTAAATAAATAAATAAATGTGACTGTATAGTAGTAGTAGTAGTAGTAGTAGTAATGTTATTATTATTATTTGGTCATTGTCATCATCCTCATCATGCAGTTTTTTTAATAGTCGATTGTTTATGCAAAAAACTTCATGCCCCTTATTACACTGTGGCCTCTCTCTTCTCACATAATAAAATTTGGTAATACTTTATTTTAAGGTGTCATAATAAGTAATTAGTAGTAGCCATTGTACTTACATGAAACAAAATGTAGTTACCATGTAACTAAGTTATGGAACAGCCGGTAATACAGTTTGTAATTATGTAGATGTAATAGGCAGCTACTGTTACACATATGTAACAGACCGAGTCTGTTACACAGCTACTTGTGCACTTAAAGGAACACTCCACTTTTTTTGGAAATAGGCTCATTCTCCAACTCCCTCAGAGTTAATAAGTAGAGTTTTACCGTTTTTTGAATCCATTCAGCCGATCTCCGGGTCTGGCGATAGCACTTTTAGCATAGCTTAGCATAGATCATTGAATCCGATTAGACCAGTAGCATCGCGTTCAAAAACGATCAAAGAGTTTTGATAGTTTTCCTATTTAAAACTCGACTCTTCTGTAGTTATATCGTGTACTAAGATCGGCGGAAAATGAAAAGTTGCGATTTTCTAGTCCTATTTGGCTAGGAACTATACTCCCAGTCCTGCGTAATAATCAAGGAACTTTGCTGCCGTAACATGGCCGCGGCAGGCGCAGTGATATTACGCAGCACCTGGAAGTAGTCCCCAGCTATATTATAACTAGTTACCTAGCTGGGGACTACTTTCAGGCGCTGCGTAATATCACTGCGCCTGCCGCGGCCATGTTACGGCAGCAAAGTTCCTTGATTATTACGCCGGAATGAGAGTATAGTTCTTAATCATATCAGCCTAGAAAATCGCAACTTTTCATTTTCTGCCGGTCTTAGTACACGATATAACTACAGAAGAGTCGAGTTTTAAATAGGAAAACTATCGAAACTCTTTGGTCATTTCTGAACGCGATGCTACTGGTCTAATAGGATTCAATGATCTATGCTAAGCTATGCTAAAAGTGCTATCGCCAGACCCGGAGATCGGCTGAATGGATTCAAAAACGGTAAAACTCAACTTATTAACTCTGGGGGAGTTGGAGAATGAGCCTATTTCCAAAAAAAGTGGAGTGTTCCTTTAAGTACAATCTTGATACACTTTAAGTAGCTTATTTTTGTGTAATATTATGTAATTGTAATGTAATTAGAAATGTCTTCCATGTATTTAAAGCTGTGTACTGGTGTGTTAAATCAAACTAAGGTACAGCTGGATAAGGTGTACAGTATAGATGCACATGAAGTACACAAGTACAATCTTGATACACTTTATTTAAAGTAGCTTATGTTTGCAACACATATGTAACAATCTTTTGGTTACATAAGTAGCTGTGTAACAGACTCGGTAGGTTACATATGTGTAACAGTAGCTGCCTGTTACATCTACAAACTGTATTACTGGCTGTTCCATAACTTAGTTACATGGTAAGTACATTTTGTTTCATGCAAGTACAATGGCTACTACTAATTACTTAATTAGTTCATTACTCTGTATTATGACACCTTAAAATAAAGTGTTCAACATTTTATGTGAAATTATTGTTAGAAAATGTAGTAAACTAGATCAGCAAAGTCAAGTATTAGTGTACAACAACTACAAAACAGCAGAACAGATCACTTATTAGTTTACCTTCTTACTAGTGTGTTAATACAGCTAAATGCTGATAAAGAAAATTTCAGGTCTGTTTCGTTGACTATTCTCTGCACTTCCTTCTCGCCACAAACAGCTGTGTGCTAACTTAGCAGGTTCCGCTAGTCCTGTACAGCATCTCTGATGAGGGATTTTTTGATGAATGACTGTATAAACTCTGCTAATATTACAGTGGGGTTAGGAGACATGGGGCAATTTAATTATGCCATGTACAGCACACCACCAGGTTAACAGGAAAAGCACCCCATCAGCACTTCTCCTATCAACAGCACGTCCACGAACCACTTACAATTGCTAATCAGCCTCTGTGCAATTAGTGCCGTAGACGATTCTAGATGGCTACTGTACTATAAAGACTTCAGAGCAATCATGTCTGGTCTTGTCATACGCCCTCGATTGCAAACTGCAAGATATACAATAACTGTTCAACATCACTTTTCATCAGATTATTACTGTCCAATGGGGCTTGACTAATTCCCAGAGATGTTTGTTTCAGCGTTATCGCCAACAAAAATTAGGACACTTGGTTATTAAAGACCATCAATATAATATTAAAGAGGAAGTTGTGTTGACCCAACAAAATGCCACAACAGAATTATTGGCTTCCATCTAATGACTCCAAAACAAAACATGCACATGATGCACAAGCATAATATATGGCAAAATACACTTTAATTAAAACAAAGGGAACGACAGAACAATAGGATGATAGGATGATAGAACGATAGAGCAATCAATAGAATGATAGAACATTCGACAGAATGAAAGATAGATAGACAGACAGATAAAATTAGACAGACAGACAGATAGATAGAACAGTATAGATAACAGCCAGACAGATGGATAGATAGGTAGATAGACAGACGGATGAGCAGACAGACAGATAGAAAGATAGATAGATCAATAGAATGATAGAACATTCGATAGAATGAAAGATAAAAAAAAATAATATAATGAAAGATAGAAGACAGACAGAGAACAATAGATAGATGATAGATAGATAGATAGATAGATAGATAGATAGATAGATAGATAGATAGATAGATAGATAGATAGATAGATAGATAGATAGATAGATAGATAGATAGATAGATAGATAGATAGATAGATAGATAGATAGATAGATAGATAGATAGATAGATTTATTCATTCATTCATACAGACAGGCTTATTTGTCAGTTGTGCAACGCTACTCCTTCTAACAGGTCTTATTTATCTAAATCAGGTTTAGCCTGTGGGCCTGCAGACCTTGACTGGGGCGCTGTGATTATGCGATAAGACTGAGACGTACACACCATAAGTCTACTCTGAAACAGCCACAGGGCACACATGAACAACAGAAACCGATGTCAGCGCAAGCAAATAATTATTTCAGAAGGATCTGTCTTGTCTCCACTGGATTATAGTCTCCACTCAATGTGATTTATCTCAGCGTTTCCCAAATGGCATGTCACGACCCAAAAATGGGCTGCATGGTTCTGACGGGTTGCGAAAACAATGGGATGTTAAAAGGGGTTCAGTTGTGGCGAGGGTCAACATGGTATTATAAATATGACTGATAGGAGGCAAACAGAGCAGTGTGCACACCTGAGGACTGCTTTCTAGCGTACGCAACAGATGAAGAACGATGAGTGTCCGGTTAGACTGATTGCTGGGAGAATGATGGGCGGCAGTTGCGTGAGTTATTGCATGTCAGGCTCCGCTAGCCGTGTTTGGCAGGTGTATGGCATGTGAAAACTGGAAAACAGGAAATAACAGCTGCTGGGAAACACAAGAGGACAGATGTGAAGACTGATGACTAAATGATTTGGACAGATATCAAACCAGAACAGGTAGGTTTGATGTGTGGTACTGTTGGTTAACAGACTGTACAAGTCTGACACAAGCCAGACTTTTGTTATCAGCAATGTCTGGTCCTCTTCGTAGCTTGTTCTGGCAAAGAACAGCCAATTTTGACATATGTGTAATATATGTACAGGGATAAATGAAAATGTGCATTTTTAATTTGTAATTTTGGTCACAGTTCATTTTAAGGTCCAGTTCTTACTATTAATTAACTATGACTTTTGCCTCAATAAACTCCTAATTACTGCTTATTAATAGTAAGGTAGTTGGGTAGGATTAAGGATGTAGAATATGATCATGCAGAATATGTGCTTTATAAGCACTAATAAATAGCCAATATGCTAGTAACATGCATGCTAATATGCAACTAGTTACTAGTGAGAATGGACCCTAAACTAAAGTGTTACCGTAATTTTTAGGGGTGGGTAAATATGAATTGGAATCTAAAATCAAGTATGTTGAAATGTTCCATTATAACTGAGCTACAGTGGGCAATGTTGTGGGGATGAAACGGTATGAAAATTTATCATCACGGTTATCAGTATTATCATGGTATTGTTAAAATGTGCTGGAGATGTTCAAAAAGTACAGACACAAAGCAATTCACCAAGTTTTATATTTAAAAATCAACAAACAACAAATAAAATGACTTTTAAAATCAATCAAGACAGAGAACAGAAGAGGGTCGAGTCTGAATCAAGACGAAGAACAGAAGAGGGTCGAGTCTGAATCAAGACGAAACCAGAAGAGGGTCGAGTCTGAATCAAGACTGAGAACAGAAGAGGGTCGAGTCTGAATCAAGACGGAGAACAGAAGAGGGTCGAGTCTGAAACAAGACGAAGAACAGAAGAGGGTCGAGTCTGAAACAAGACGAAGAACAGAAGAGGGTCGAGTCTGAATCAAGACTGAGAACAGAAGAGGGTCGAGTCTGAAACAAGACGGAGAACAGAAGAGGGTCGAGTCTGAATCAAGACTGAGAACAGAAGAGGGTCGAGTCTGAATCAAGACGGAGAACAGAAGAGGGTCGAGTCTGAAACAAGACGAAGAACAGAAGAGGGTCGAGTCTGAAACAAGACGAAGAACAGAAGAGGGTCGAGTCTGAATCAAGACTGAGAACAGAAGAGGGTCGAGTCTGAAACAAGACGAAGAACAGAAGAGGGTCGAATCTGAATCAAGACGAAGAACAGAAGAGGGTCGAGTCTGAATCAAGACTGAGAACAGAAGAGGGTCGAGTCTGAATCAAGACTGAGAACAGAAGAGGGTCGAGTCTGAATCAAGACGAAGAACAGAAGAGGGTCTAGTCTGAATCAAGACGGAGAACAGAAGAGGGTCGAGTCTGAATCAAGACGGAGAACAGAAGAGGGTCGAGTCTGAATCAAGACTGAGAACAGAAGAGGGTCTAGTCTGAATCAAGACGGAGAACAGAAGAGGGTCGAGTCTGAATCAAGACGGAGAACAGAAGAGGGTCGAGTCTGAATCAAGACGGGAACAGAAGAGCTTTCTATGCTTTCCTTTGAGGTGAATGAAGTATACATGCCCAAATGAGTAACAGAATATTTGAAGTGCACAACACGTCTCACCTCTGTCTTTCAGAGCAATAGCATAATGCAAAGAACAATTGTAGTCTGATTAACATGCACACACACCAATTTCAAAACAATTTAATTATTTAGGTGTAGCAAAAAAATGGACTGGAATCATTTCCGTTGAACTGAAGGGTTTACATGACACTTTAAAAACACTAATTGCTTTAGACCAACTGAAATCTAAATTTTAAATGCCCTAATTACAATTAACTGCAGAGAGGTTGTAGCTTATTCAAATAATGTAGCAACAATCTCAACTAAAGTTTGCAGAGAAAACATTCAAGAAATTCCATACATCCAAAAGTCTAAACTACAAATTATTTCTTTCAGATAATGTTGAAAAAGCTGACAGTTGTGCTCAGTGAAGTTTGGTACCTTACATCAGTGGTTCCAAACCTCGTTCCTTACCATTTTGAAAAGCCAGTGAGGCCAGTGCCTCAGGGTCTAGGGCTGTCAGGGGCTTCCAAACTCTCAAAGCTACAGTGCCCGAGAGAGATTTCCCAAAGAATCTGAAAACCAAGGTCCTCGGCACATACTAGGGAAAGACTATTAGGGCCCCTCTGTGCAATCAGAAAACCACTGGATGATTTTGTGAGGAAAAAAGCAAGAAAACTATAGGTAGGACTTTTACTTTTACTTTTGTACAGTGAAATTCTGCAGAAAATCCAGTCATCTCAATAGAAATCCACACGATCTAGAATTTCGGCTGAGGGACACACAGATACATGTGCTTATGGACCTTACGGGACCATGATCCAGCTCTTCCCTCAACTCACCTGCTCTCTTTCGCTCACAAACAAATAAAGTATCAATCGCTCTCTGCTATCCATTAAGAGATGCATCTGAAGATACTTACATTACTCTAATTGCAGTTAGAGTCCCTCGGGAGCAACCTGGGGTTAAGTGCGCTGCAAAAGGGCACAGCAAGGGTTCTTACTAATTGTCCGGTTAGTAATTGTCCAGGTGGTCACCCCCACCTGACAGTGAGTCTGCAACATTTGCATAACCAGCCAAGAGTCTTAACCACTCTACTACAACTCTGTATGGTCGACTCTCCAGTCTGTGTAGAGCACAAGCAATCAACAGCAACATCGCCCAGAGCCACACCCTGTCAAGGAAAAATTACCCAACATCCCCAAACACCATTCATCAACGTGGAACTGTGCTTGACGGGGACCTTGTCAAACTGCACAGCCCACAGTCACCTTCCACTACAGCACAGTTTAATCACGACACATAAGTAAGCTCCCCCATAATTTGACATGTACTAGTAATATTACACCGATAATGCCGTAAAGTCAACATGGAGTCAAATTTGACCCTCTTTACTTGCTTTTTTCCCCTTAATGTGCTGGATTTACTGGTGTTTGTTACTCAAAATATCTTTGTAGTCTTTCATTAAACTTGAATAACTTGTTCCAACCCTGATTTTCCAATCTGACACCATCAAGCCCTCTTATTATTCAATGGAATAACTGTGACTATACAGAAGTATCAATTATGCCAAAGCTATTTCAATAAATGAAATTAAAAATGCGCACCTTGCAGGTTATTTTGCAAACATAAATATTAGTGCTGTCAAACAATAAATCGCAATTAATCGCATCCCAAATAAAAGTTTTTGTTCACATAATATATGTGTGTACTGTGTATATTTATTATGTATTTATAAATACACACAAAGACAGTATATATTTTTAAAATATTTATATGTATATATTTATATAATTTCTATTATATATATATATATATATATATATATATATATATATATATATATATATATATATATATATATATATATATATATATATATATATATATATATATATATATATATATATATATATATATTTTTAATATATAAACATAACACTTTTTTCTTAAATATATACATGCATGTGTGTGTGTATTTATATATCCATAATAAATATACACAGTACACACATATATTATGTAAACACAAACTTTTATTTTGGAAGCAATTAATCATTTGACAGCACTAATAAATACGCAAATTGTATAAATTATCAATAAAAGGGGTCCATTATTTTTTGGTGACGCAAGTTGCGTACATCTTATCCAGTCCAAAATTACAAAACAGACACATTTTTCTTTCTGTTTCAGGTATTGCGACCGCAAAACTACTCTCCAGCTACCACTCTGTCATTCATCACGTCTGATATCTGTTTCATAGCATTGTTGTTTCATCTCTGGGATTTAGGGGAACCCATCTAACATGTCATAAAAGAGCAGATGGTTAGAGACACTGGCGGAAGACAAGTTAGCAAAGCCAGACATGTTAGAGTGCATCATCACAGGACACTCTAGCATCAATTGTATCACTAAACCTACATTTTCTTCAGGGGATGAATATTTTGCCAGGATACTTTGCTTGGAGCATCAGAAAAGAGGCACTGATACCAGGAAATGGTTCAAATTTAGCTGACTCCCCAGTTTAGGGAGGAAAAAGCCTTGAGCAGCATCAAAATCTTTTATATATGTAGTTTTATAGGCTATAAAGCATTACTAAGCAGTAAAAAACAAGCAGGATATAATGTGGACACTCAGAAAGCAGGAAGTGAGAGAATTCTGGGATGCTTCAGTGACTGACGACACCTGCTCCACGTTTAGCTACAGCCCCTGTTTAGAAGGAGATAAATTGGTTTGGCGGAAGCCGACAGAAGCCGAAGCGTTGCTCTGAAATGATTTGATAAATGTATGATGGAGATGCAACAAACAGGTTTATTTTTTAAAGTGCCGGCACAAGCGCTCTGGAGGGTTATTCCTCAGCCTGTGTTGCCCCACTGGAGCGCGCACAGATTTATCACACGCTGGATGAGAAGAAATCCAGAGAGACGGGATGCCAGACCAGGAAGGACTAAATTTGAAGCAGCACTGGGGGTCCCCGGAGTGAACGGTCATAGAGACAAATATGTTTTTTCATTAAGGATGGAATGGATCCATTCTTCAGTCGTGTGACGTGGCATGATGGTAATCAGGTGCTATAAAGACACAGACTGAACACTCATATGGGTACAATTCACACACAAACATGTTTTGGCCTGAACAAATCATGCAAATGAAAGGTAGATGGGTTTCAATGGCCTGAGATATTACCATCAGCAGTGAATCACTCATTTTTCTTGCTATGTGTGTCACATAATTCACCTTTTCATCATTTCTAATGTGGTAAAGACCGTCACCAAATATACATTTTATACACACAAACACACCAGTGTCATTTTAGTATAATTGAGATACTATTAGATACTTTTTTTATTAATAATAATTGTTTATTTTATATATTTATATATTATATATTTTTATATATATATATATATATATATATATATATATATATATATATATATATATATATATATATATATATATATATATATATATATATATATATATATATATTTATTTATTTATTTATTTATTTTATTTTTTTGCATTTTCCATTTCTTATTTTAATTTTCAACATAGTAACATAGTACTATAAAATAACATAATAATATAGTTTTTAGATGATTTCTATGTTCTTTTAGTACATTGAGTTGAACAAAATGAAAATGAGAAATGTTGCTTTGGCAGCTGAAATAAAAAATAATTTACACTTTTTAATGGTTGATGTTTTTTATGGTTTTAGGTTACCAATAATGATCCTGATAAAATGTGAATAATTCAAGCATTTAATGTATTATTATGTACTTAAGGCTGTCAGTTTAACGTGTTAACTTAATTAGTTCTGAAAAAAATAACCCGATTAAAATATTTTAATGTAGCTAACACACTGGCCACGCCCCCAGACCTGTACATCATCTTACATTTCATACAGTTGACAAATATGACGCAGGGCAACAACTCCATAAATGCAGTTATGCACTA
>CM071962.1:21385000-21437500 GCA_036784905.1 Acrossocheilus fasciatus | reverse complement strand
GAAATGTGTCTTGATATCAAAATGATTTCTGAAGGACACTGAAGACTGGAGTAATGATGCTGAAAATTCAGATTTGATCACAGAAATAAATTACATTTTACAATATATTCACACAGAAAACAGTCCTTTTAAATTGTAATATATATATATATATATATATATATATATATATATATATATATATATATATATATATATATACATACACTCTCTTATGCCAATACAAAATATGCGGTCAATGAGAATTATTATATTTTTTCTCAAGTAAATTAATTATTTTATTCAGCAAGGATGTATTAAATTATATCAGCTAACCAGAATTAAAATCTAAATAACACCACAAGTATTAAAAACATCGTGTTTCATCAAGTTAATAAAATTATGCTTCTAAAGTAGAAAAATAAAATTATACGAGAGACTGACTCGAGGTTATGAATACAAAATGGAGAAAACGAGCGTAAAAGAGCGAGTGTGTGTGTGTGTAGCGATACACAGAAGTCCTGATCTGAAAAGGGCACCTTTTAAAAGCAATTAGACGGGTGACTTTGAGCACCTCATCTTACCTGCTCCATTATTATTTGCCTTTGATGAGCGCAAGTCTTTTTCCCTCTCCCTCGCTCTCCTTCTTCCTCAAAGAAAGAGAAACAGCGGGAAATTTCAGTGACCTTGCCGTGACCTGACCACACAAAATTGGTCATCAACTTTTAAGACTGTATTTTATCATATATTTTTTAAAGAAGGAGAGGAGGAGAGAAAAATGGCCAGCGTTGCCGCTCCATACATCATCCTGTCACGATTATGACATTCCTTCATAAATACCCTCCAATCTCTGCTCCACCTGGCTGCCTTGCTTTCAGGCCTTCTGGAGGTGCCTAATTACTCCACGTACACACTCGCGCGCGCGCGCTCTCTTCCTCCGCTCCTCCTGAAACAGAGTGGCGCGCAGACAACAGAGAAGAGCGCGAGCCGAGACCCTTTCATTCGCGCGCGGCAATTAATAAAGAGGAGGCCCCTCTCGAGGGCCGCTGGAAAGTGTCGGCTCAGCACATCGCCAGAGAATATGCAATTTCCTCAAGTTAAGTCTATATTAAATTGATTTCTTCTGTATCTGACAGGGCTTTGGGTCCCTCTCTCTGTAATCTACAGGTTTGCTCTCTCTCTCTCTCTCTCTCTCTCTCTCCCGGAATCAAGTTGCAAATCAAACAGTTGGAGATATGAAGGAGGATATGGAAGGACACGGAATCATTTTCCAGCTGAGAAACACAAGAAATGAGCGCGGATACGTGAGCTCAATGGGAAGAGAGCAGACGGGAAACACTGACTAAAGTGTGCGTTCCTGACCGAGCTGTACTTCAGCAACAAATTTGCTTAATCGCAATTGCCCCTGCATGTCTTACTGATGTGAACAAATAGTGTTCATAATCTTTCATCAAAGTGTAATAACTTGCTACATCTCTGAAATTAAATGTTGCAAACCAGAGGGGTTCACTTCCACGCATTAAAATGTTTGTTGCCGTTTTGTGTATTTTTGACTCATATTTTCACTGTATTTGATCTTATTTTGTCTTGAATGATACATTCATACTAGGGCTATCAGTTTAATGCGTTAACTTAATTAACTAGTTATGGAAAAATAACGCGATTAAAATATTTTAACGCAGTTAAATGTTTGTGTAATAAATTTTATGTTGAATCAAATAAAATACATTTTCTCATTTAACACAAGAATAGCTTTAAATAATCTTTTGGGGGTATTTTCACAGCCAAATGTAATTTGCGATTAATTAGATTAATTCATTGACATGTAATTAATTAGATTAAAAATTTGAATCGACTGACAGCCCTAGTTCATACATATTATTTGACTCTGAAAATGTTTATATTTATGCATGTAATATTTTATAAGCTGAAACGGCTTGCTGAAATGACTTTCACCAAGGCCTCTTAAATTCAAGTCCTGTCCCTTATATTAATATTAATATAATATTATGTGTTATATTAATATTAAACAGAAAGTTTCAGAAAGAGCAGCAAATCAGCAGATGCTGAAAATACAGCTTTGATCACAGAAATAAATTACATTTTAAAATATTCACACAAAACAGTTATTTTAAATTGTAATAATATTTCACCTTATTATTGTTTTTACTGTATTTTTTGATACAGAAGTGACTTTGTTCAAAAACATTCAAAAATCTTACCAATTTCAAACTTTTAAATGTACAATGTTGAAATGTATATTGCTAACTAACCAACTTATTAAATTAATTTGAAAACAATAAAACAACTCAAAATATTAATAAAAAGTATGATTAATTTATATTAATTAAAAAATGATTAAATCGCAATTAATTGCATCCAAAATAAAAGTTTTCGTTCACATAATATATGAGTGTGTACTGTGTATATTTATGATGTATATATAAAAGACACACACATACAGCATATATTTTGAAAATATTTACATGTATATATATTTATATTCTAGGGATGTAACGGTATGAACATTTCTAATCACGATTATAGTGACCAAAATGATCACGGTTATCAGTATTATCACGGTATTGTTCAAATGTGCTGGAGATGTTCAAAAAGTACAGACACACAAATCCCTTCACCAAGTTTTATATTTAAAAAAAAAAATTAAAAATCAACAAACAACAAATAAAATGACTTTTTGTTTGCGTAATCATTAAAACAATAACATTACCAATGATGTCCGGATTTTAAATGACAACTTGACTGACAGCAGTTTAATAGCATGTTCAAATATCTAACGTAAATGTTCAAATAAGGCTTTGAAAAAGTTTCATAAAAAGGTAAACCTCACATTTCAGCCTTTAAATAAAGAAAAATGTTATGTCAAAATTATAACTGATCAATAAATGATTATATGCATTTTATCTGCTCCATAAATAATTCTAGATTACTTATCTGTATTGTTTAAATATGCAGAAGCTTGTTTTTCATCAACTGGTCAAAATTTACAACAGGGCATGCAAATTCGGTCTGTTTTTGTCCAGACAGAAACTGCACACAGGCTGAATGTAAATATAAGTCTCTGTAAATCCAGTCTCTGACAGCAGGTGGCGCTTTATAAGGAAAAGCTGAATACAGCCGTTTCCCGTAAACTCCGTGGACAAAGCAGTATTGCGATTAAGAACACTTCCTTTAGGTATTACACGGAGCGAAGAAGAAAACAAAATGCCATCGAATCGTTTCTGAAGACAATCAATTTGTGAGATAAAAAGTCGCAATAACCTTTTTTTATTCAGTGGCGGAAACGGGCTTCGTATGTGTGTATGTAAACAAAAACTTATTTTGGATTAATCGCGACACAAACGTACATAAAAACATGTTTTGCCAAAATGAAAAATTTGGTCATTAATCACTTACCCCCATGTTGTTCCAAACCCATAAAAGTTTAGTTCGTCTTCAAAAAAAGGCTAAAATTGCTTTGCTGAATATAAGCGGCATGTACATGTGTTACTGACGAATTGATCTATAATTATTTTGAAGTACTGAAAAACCACTACGAAAAATTCAGTTCAGTTCAAATATACCACATTTGCATTGACATTTATCTGGGAAGGTTTGCTTCTGTTCTAAAGCTCCAGTCCTGAAACACAATCGTAGCAGGTCTCAGTGTTTTTGTGGCAGGTAATGTTTCACTGAACACGTCTACATCCTGTGAGCGACACAACGTTTTGCGCTGTTTGCCGTACAAGAGAAAAACAGCCATATGACTCCATTTTCAAACACGTTTCATTTCAAACAGATCGATATAATATCATATCAATATCGAATAATATCAACATAATATCACCCCCTCAACTTCCTGTCTTCTCTCATGAACTCCGCCCACTTCGTCATCATCTCTGTGAACGGTTAATACATATTTTGCAGCTAGTGCAGCTGTGTTATCTTCTCAAAACAAATCAGCAGAAAGTGTTCCTCGTTCTCTATTTGCTGTAGATCACAGTGTCTACAGATCCTCTGCTCTTGCTCTGTCCATGTTTGTCCAAAGCCGGGTTTCCATCCAAAGTTGCGAATTTAACTTATGCGCAAATTTGGAATAATCGCATAAAACATTTACGAACGAGCACCGTTTCCATCCAACGAGTCAAAGAGAACAAAATCGTCACTTCCTGATAAACTAGCACTAAATAGCCTACAGAAAACTAGGATAAGCTACTAAATATAATCATTTTCATATACAAACAATTAATTGCGTATTTAAGAGCGAGCAGACGAAGCACAATAAATGCAGTCATTGCTTTCGGAGGTGGATGCTGCTGTATGGGATCGCAGTCGTGTAAGACTTATACAGAAATACTTTGGCGACAGACTTTTCTCAGGCATTTCAGGACGATCATAACATTTCAGATGCTGTGGAATGAGATCGGTTATCCCGTCTCATAGCGCAAAGTCACATGACTTTTTTGATGCGCTTGGAGGAATTTATTCGCAAAATGCATTTCCATCTCCCATTATTCGCACAAATCAAAAACCACCTCAAGCGAGCGTAAAAACTTTTTTTGCGAGGGATTTTTATTTGAAATTTGGCGTTTCCATCATTCGCTTCTCATGCGATACTTCAAAATGCGCATTAAAACAGGGTGATGGAAACCCAGCTTATGTCTTCATCTCCCTATTTCTAAATCATGGTTACTTAATTTGTCTTTTTTTAAATGGTTTAATCAATAAATAATTGGCAAATTTAGTGCTTTGTTTAGGGTTGAGTAGCATTGGAGCTTATTATGATGGTCAAAGTGTATTTTTAGAGATTCATCACGAGTGTCTTTCAGATTTTTGTCAATTTCTTTAATAATGGTTTTGGGGTTGAAGCTGTAGTCAGTGAGGAGCTGGGTTTTATGGACTAGCTGAAGAACGAGTGTGTTCTCTCTCTCTCTCGCTCACACACAGGGAAAAATTTGATTTGCATCAGGAAGTGAAGTACACTGAAATAATGTGTCTTTATCACAGCAGATATTGAGAGATTTACTCCCAATTTTCCTCAGATCTGCACACGGTGCAAAATTTAGCGACACATCTGCCGTGTTTCCTGATATCCTAACAACCAGATCTTAATGCAACACCTATCGCTCCCCGATATCTGAGAGCTCGGAATAAACCCGACCAATTACATATTTACACCAGGTGTATTTTGCAATTCTGCAAGTTTTGCGCTCTCTGATACGGTGGCCAAGATTTAAGGACGTATCAATTGCCTGTGTTAGATCCAAATGTAGTCTGTTCAGAGTAAATGTCACCACGCTGTGCAAAACTTCATATTGTTAATGTCAGCAAAATGAGAGCTCCCAGAGACAAAAAAAAAAAATAATGAGTTTCTTCTTTTTATATGCCACTCTCTTTATGATTGCATTGTTCCAAATCAGGTTTCATGTAATTTTCCTTTATGCTTTCAAAATGTGTAGTTTTCTAAAAACAATGTAATATATAATTTCAATATCCAGACATAAAACATTTTTAAAAGCACCAGAGGTTTTTCTATGTTTTTATTCTCTTTGATCATCACTTCAAAATGACGTGTGTATTAAAAATGATGTATTTTCTTATGAAACAGACACTGCAGTAATTGAATCCAAGATCAAAAATAGATGGAAGCATTTTGTGTTTTTTTTTTACTCATTCAATTATAAAAAATACATATATAAATTAACTGCGTATTTGTAATAAGACTGTTTTTATTTTTTTTTAAAAAGAAAATGTAAAAGACTAATAAAAACATTTATTAAATAGAATAATTTTATATATTATATAAATATTTTTATATATTATTTAATAATAATTTACAGAGATTTATATCAGTCTATTTTCCTGTCTCTGTTTTAGCAAAATTGTCTCGAAGTTGTTTAACTTTATAAATTGACATTGTGTAGCTCTTAAATTCATCACATACTTCTTTCTTTGAATATAAATTGTAATAATAATGTGGTTTAAAAACAGGCCAATGATGAAAGCACACAGCGAAGCACATTTGACTCTTGTGCATTCAAACTATGTATGTTTAATACCATCAGTGCCCATGTAATGATGAACTTCACAGAACAATGTAATAAATTTAGCTTGTGAACCATGACAAGGTCAGAGGTCAGAGAATTGCTGCCTGCTGCTGGAGCACCGCTTGACAGGAAATAAACGATGCGTTGTAAACAAATCGTGTTATTGCTTTAATTCATGCAGCCTAATTTGATTTGGTGGGAGAGGAGTTCTTCAGGAGGAGCCGACGAGAGATGCAGGGACACTGGACACAGACATCTTCCCTCACCGTACCTGTAACCGCATTATGATGGTCTGCAGTGTCTCACGGGGTAGACAGACTACCCTCCGAAGTTCATCAACACTTCCCCGCTATTTCAGGACAAATTGAGTAATAATGAAGCTAATCGAGTTTGACTGGGCGGCTGGTCGGACTCCAGGGCTGAGACTGGTCTTACAGGAAAACGAGAACAATCGCCACAAATAATCGAATCACCGATAGAATGAACGCAATCAAACTATACAATGGGAAAGATTGGAAAATAAACACCTTTCTTCGATGAGCAGAACGACCAATTTCTGGTGGCATACTACAGGAAACAACACAACACACAATTTCCTCATTAAGTTATAGGTATAAATGCTTCAAAGCATGAAATTACCCTTGAGCCCCCTTCTAAAAAATAACCTGGTTTGCAAATAAATGATCCATGCAAAGCAGTAAAATGCACATTATTAAAATAATAGGAGGGATTTAAATTTGCATCCGCAAACTGTTCAACGCACATGGAACAGCCACCCCCATTCTTTCCTCCTTTGTTATTTCATTAGTGAATGATTCAAGTGTGATTCCCTAAAAATGAAAATGTATTCCTCTTTTTCTTAACAAGTGAATATCCAATGCTACCTCACAACCAATTCGTACGTATTTTACAAGGTGACTAATTCGTACGACCTCACTCGTACGATTTGTCTAGACCCCAGTGACGAGTAGGTTTAGGGGGGATGTTAGGAGTGGGTCATTCGTACGAATTTCATAAAATGCGTATGATTTAGCAAAAATCGTATACATTTGTACGACCTCACTCATACGGTTTTATACGATTTGTCTAAACCCAAATGACGAGTAGGTTTAGGAGCAGGTTTAGGGGTAGGTCTTTCGTACGAATTCATACGAATTTGGGGAACTCGTAAAATACATACGATTTAGTAAAAATTGCACGAATTCATACGAGTGAGGTCATACAAATTCGTACGAGATAGCCACCTCATAAAATATGTATGAACTGGCATGAGATCGATTTGGAATATCATGGCGTCGAGGTCGTGTTCAAGTTGTTCACCAAAGTTTGACATTGTTGTGGCTTTTCCTTTCATTATGAACTCATCAACACTCTCTCTATCCTTCTTTGTCGCTTTCATTTGCCATATTGTTTTTTCACGTTCTCTGAAGTAAAGAAACCTAGTCGACAATGTTCAGACACAATAAAACCCTCCTCTCTCGCTTTGATATTGGGCGAATGTCCCATCTGGTCCAAATGGAGAGAAATGACTGGCCATCCATGCTAAGATCTACATTACACCTGAGTTATGGCCACCATTTGCAATTCAGAGTGGCTCTTTGGAGACTTCACCACCTTGGAAACGCACCCATCAGAGCTGGGGTACACAACACAATCAGGTAGATTTACTGTGCTGGGAAAGAGGCTTCAGGAGATTGTGAGCCACATGAGGGCAGGCCGTCCCAAACTCCCATTCTCGCAAAGGCTCTACTGGGCCACATTCAGCCACACTTAATGAGAGAGGCCTAGATAGAGAGACAGGAACAGAATGAGAGAATGAGACTGAAAGAATACTCGTGTGATTAAAACAAAGCCGAAACCCCCAATCCTATATTTTTATATTTGTCCAAAAAGTTGGTGTTGGGGCAAGCATCTCCAACAAAGCTCATGCCCTCTCGATGCCCTCAAATGCTGTTTTGTCAAAAGAAAGTGGACAATTTAAGTTTTCTTAGGGAGTGAAAAACCGTGTACTGATCAGAAACAAGGTTTTGATTGGTAACAACAATAAAAGCAAAACAAAGATACTTTAAAAAAAAGATTTACAATCGAGGGAATATGGGAAAACGAAGATCAGATTCGGTCTATAAAAGGACCACAAAGCATATACGGTGTAAAAAAGAAGCGTCTGTGTTCCATTGTGAACATTTCTTTCTTTCTTTTTTTCTTTGAGAGCACAAAGTTGTATCAAAGACCTTCAAAGTAGACCTTACATGAAGATAAAAACATACAGAAAAGCAAAAAAGGCATGAGACTGCAATATGAAAAAGTTGTGCTATTCATTACATAAGGTGGCAGGTGCAATGCGTAAGCCAAACGTGAGTCAAAGAGGAATAAACAAAAGAGCTGGAAAATAGAGCTGCGGCTTTGTGATGGTTAGGGATCAGATATTAGCAGGAAGAAGAAAAAAAATTGTACAAAAAAGGAAGTCTCTGAAACATTAATCAAACTCTTCACCTAGTGGGCAGCCATATGGCTGAACAGCATGCGTATCGCACAAACTTGCTGATCTCCAGTAACAGGGTGCAATTAATTCCGCTGGCTGCATCCAGCGTGGACTACCAGTTAAGAGCACCGGGAGTACGGAGGAACAGGAAAAAAAGTGCTGCACCTCTTTTTTCTGCCCAAAAAGCAGAGGGTTCAAACACTGAGTGATGAATGAGGAGGTGGTTACGGCCCTCTCCCAACCGAGACTGCGCAGGGATGGAGGGATCAGCCGGGAGGAGGATATAGGGAGGCGAGGCACAGAGATATAAGGTGTATAGATTTGGAAAAACTCTGTTGTAGAACAAAAAAAACCCCGCATTACTGGACGTTTTGGTTCCCAAAGTACATTATTCCCGAAATATCTAGCTGTATAGAGTTCAGCACCATGGACAGGGGACAAATCAATTCTCCAACACAACAAGCGAACAAGATATGCCACGTCCCCCAGCACATTATTAGTCTTCTTCTACAGGACACATGAATGTGAAACAAACATTCTCAAACAATTAAAATCCTCCATGACTTGTCATTCCAGAACTTGTAAAAAGACAAAGTGAAATCTGAGGTTATGTTCAAATGGAACATTTTCATAATTTCATAAAGATCTACTTCCTTGCTGCTTATATATTCCCATCCTGTCCCATAAGGATATGGTCTGACCCCTTGCTGTCCACCTACAAATCTACACATTATTACGTGAACCAGTGCAGACCTATGAGTGAAGGAATACACAAACAGACAAGAGTCCAGTAGCGCAAGTTGGGTAGTAGAGTCCATGGTGCACCTGTTCAGGCTTCACAAAAGGGCACTTGTGAGTACCCTTTTAAATAGCATTGGCAAAAAGGACACCCTATAGCACGGTTCCACAAATCCAGCATTTGTGGGCCACTGCCTTGCAGAGTTCAGCTCAAACCCAGATCAAACTTATCTACCTGTAGTAACTCTAGATTAGCTTGTTTGGGTGTTTTTGATTAGGGACTGCGGAGCAGTGGCCCTCCAGGGCTGAATTTGAGGAATCCTTGTGGACTTGCAAACAAAGTCAACAAAGTGCCTGCAGTATAATCTGCTATGACTCATTTCGATGACAAGTTGCATGGACTGTTGGGTAGTAGACCACCATGAAGTATGCACCAGTCCAGGCTTTTCACAAACGAACATCGAGGGTAGGCACTTGTAATAACACTTTTGAACCATGAAATGACAAAGCGAAACAACCCTATAGCCTGACATCAAGTGCCCCATTTGGGTCTCTTTTTTTCCCCTTGTGGTGTAATCAGCTTGTATAACTGATGCCCGTCCACTGCCGAGACTTCTTCTGTCACAGGGTTAGACTTTATAATCATCACTTACAAATTCCTCCCAAAACTGCTGGCTTTGTTTTCCTGCAAAATTAGAAGCTCTTTTACATGCTTAATGAATTTGAGAGGCCTACGCTCGTAACCTGGAATATTTTAGTTTTGTAAATGAGAGGGAGTTGCCTATTCCCCTGGCCCTCTCCTCCGCCTGGCCCATACCAATATCCGAAACGACTTTGGAGATGTTTCCTTCATTAGAATATACTCCTCCTCCCAAGACTCTTTTTGCATTTTGAGCTGTTGCTTTATGATCCTTGTGGGACGCCATTAATGAGAGGAACTCCACGTCTCTCAACTTACTGTGAGGACAGGTCTGCATTTCTCCACTTCTGCTGAAGTCCGGCAGGCTATAACGGAATAATGAGCTGCATTCATCACGGGCATGGCATCCGCACACACTCATAGACACACGCATGCGGAAACAAGACACACAACCAGTTGTTGTCACACTTACTCTCTCTGAAGGAGAACAGCAAGCAACACAGCCTCTCAGAGCAGACTAACAAAGTCTGAAAGTAACAAACCATAAAATTAGCAGTAATTACAATGAAAATATATGATCAAAGTATGCATTCCAAGAAAAATTTGAACTGTTTTCTGATTCATTAGCAGTGAAACATTCTCAAAGGTCTTTTCTTCTGTTAAATAGTCAGAGAAGCCATCAATAAGTGCTGTAGTGGGGTGAGCAATGTGTGAATGTAATAGCATATAAAAATATGGAAAAAATTAAGTGTCCAACGGGTTCATGAGCTGAACTGAGAGGACTTTTACGCACAAGCAACCGTGTCTTGTCTTTGTTGGGAAATACAGTGGTGGGTCAAATGCAGAATAGATTGGTCAAAGTAATGGTTAAGTATGGTGGTCACACATGCTCCCCTTCCTAAATGAGTCAAGCATCCCAAGCTGGTGGAGATTTGAGGGCCATGGGCAGTGTGGACACTGACAACACTGTGCACCAGAAAGACAGCAGGCTCCTAAGCATAGGCACAATCTGCAATTTATAGCTGCACCTTATCACACGATGCCAGCAGTCCATCCTTTCGGCACCCCTCTTCTTCTACAACAGCTCCAGTTGAAGGGCATGACTGCAGGGTGGCACTGACGTCAGGGGAAGCTGTTGTTCGGTGACAGTGGCTATTCATTGCCAGTGGAAAGAACAATTTATGATAAACTGAGCTGCTGAAAAACACCTTCATTCATGCACGGGTAAACTTTTTTTAAGATTCATTTTTGGCTTTATTATAATAGGACTGCATAGAGCTGACAGGAAGTGAAGTGTGGGGAAAGGAATCGGGAAAGGTCCTCAAGCTGGGATTCGAACTCGGGACACCGGTAGCCAACGGCGCTATATGGGTAGTTGACAAATAAAAACTGGACTGTGTCCTATGGTGTGACATAGCAAAAATGTAGAAAGAAAAACTTACAAGATGAGAAAAATATATCTTCATTCTTATAAATAGCATGAGAGAGGTTTATCTTCAATGTTAATTGTACATTTTTCCATCACACCATTGGACACATTGATACGTCAACTACCCATATGTCAGCATGCTTCCCACAAGGCAATCCGCGCCAACCATGCACGGGTAAACTTGTATCAGCTTCCATATTACTGGTTCTCAAGTAGGTTCTGGCTGCATCTAGCTTGAGAAGTGGATGTGAAGATGGAGGTTTGTTGATGGTATTACCTACTTGTCAATTCTAGAGGTGCAACAGCTGGTGGAAAGCAAAAGAACAGCTTGTCCTAACAAAGCCCTAAGTCACGAACACCAGGATGTATTTGTATTTATATTTAGATGGATCTAAACATTACTGAATTTTTATGGGAACTTCTGCAAGAAGCTTCCACATCCTTGAGGCCTTCGTCATCAACAAACACTTTCTCTTATTCTGTATATGTATGAAAGCATTCTCAATGTGTGAATAAGGAATGTAGACGTTAATACATAAAACACATCTATATTAGAAGACTGACAGGATGGTGTAATCGACGTTGATATCCATCATATCCCATGACCCCCAGTATCCCATAAGCTCCTGACTCCAAACCCCAACATCTTCCTCACATCAATCAAACCTCATCACTGCACTCTCTTCCTCTGAAGAGTTGGCCCAATCTTTCCTCAATGTTTTTTTTTCCCCCTCAGACGGGGAGAGAGGGGGAGCGGCCGGCAGCCATCATTAATCAATATGTTGGGCTTTATTT
This sequence comes from Acrossocheilus fasciatus, assembly GCA_036784905.1. Lineage (NCBI taxonomy): Eukaryota > Metazoa > Chordata > Actinopteri > Cypriniformes > Cyprinidae > Acrossocheilus > Acrossocheilus fasciatus. Next base: position 21,425,390 of record CM071962.1, on the reverse strand, counting down.
GTGATAATTCATCATGACACAATATTAATGGGCAGCTATGCCCTTCAGAGGTGAGCCTCATGCAAATGCGGAGGGGGAAGCAATTAACTTTCGAGCGACGCGCGGATGATTCTAAATGACAAGGATATGTCAATTACCGCAGCCAATAAAGAGAGACAGAGGCTGCGAGGGCAATCTATCCACTTTACGGCTTCTCCTCAGCCTCTTAAAGGTCTGTCTACACTAAGAGAGAGCAATCTTAAAACAGCATCTGGACAGGGCCTTGAATATGGCAGCTACTAAAAGACAACTTAATGATTTAAAACACTGTTTCCCAGGCTATTTCGGCTAGCCCCGCTGCCCTCGTGGCGTGCCCGTGTCATGCTAGCATAACTTGTTTGACTTCAAATGTCTGGAAAGTATGCGACTGACTGCTTCTTTTCACTTTTTTATGGTAGCTTAATTAGAAACTTCTAATACATAAAGGAGATGAGCATGTCTCAATTCATGTGGATTTAAACGATTGATTCCCAGAACGCACCATAAATGCAGTGACCATTGACTGCTCACTATATTCACCTACCAGAAATGTCGAATCCCGTCAAATGTCAAGTCTCCAAGGGACAGCTGGATAAAAATTCTGTCATCAATTACGCACCATGTTTGACTTTTATGGTTGACTTTTCATGGCTGTTTTTTGACAGGAGAAATAAACGCGCACAGGTTTGAAACGAGGATGAGGATGTGTAAATGACGACCGAATTTTCATGCTTGGGTGAACTATCCCTGTAGGCCTCTTGAAACATGAAGAATGAGCTCATATTTCAAGCATTATCTTAACAGCTACAATGAAGATGCATAAACAAAACAAATGATACCAGAAGAATATCAGTCATGCTGTTTTACAGCAAAATTGTTGATAAATACATGTTAATTAATTGAATCATCAGCGTTCCAATGTTTGGATCAAGGCCCTCGCTGATATCTGACTTCGGGGTAGGGATCTGGGGAATAACTTTTTGCTAATAATCGCTAAACACTGGATGTGACAAACCTGCCTTTAAAAAACAGCAACACATTTTAAGGACATTAGCACTGAGGTTGATAAAACAGGTGCAAGACTTGGCAGCTGTTTTCCAACATCCATCTCCAGAGAGACTTGTGTGAATCGACCTATGTTAATCACAACCACCTTTCTATGAACAATTAGTTCTCTTCTCCGCACTACGCTAGCCCGGTGTATGAATATGTAATGCTTTAAAATGACTCATTTTCAGCGTGCAGGACTCCAGCAGAGAATAAACACAAACTATCCATCACAGGCCATGAAAAAATTAATGAGAGCCAAGCAGACGCACGTCCATTGGCCGCGTAGCTCTTCAGAGCAGGAGCCAAGGGGTGAGGACAAATTAGCCTGCTTTATATCAGGGGCAAAGCGCATGGTTTGGCTGGTTAGAGGCAAGGTTTCCCACCAGGTATACATCTTTGTGAAGTAGAGGAGCATCCATTTACAAGTGTCAAGACTTGTAATGATGGGTTAGAAACTCTCCCTTGCGTTTTACACAGAATAACTCTACTATTGCAAGATCTGAAAGAGGAATGATAGTTCAAACAAAAATTCGACATAATATGAAACGTACTCCTTGTGCATTTACACTGAGGTTTCTTGTAAAATTGGCTGGAGCGGTAGGCTTTTATAAGCGTACTCCCCTCTCATGGCTCTCTGTACATCCATGTAATACAGACGAACCGCAGTAGACTTGGTCTCAGTCCACAGAGCGTAGCAGAGCCTGGCAGTGCTGTAATTTCCCCCCACTAAAAGCTCAACTGCCACCAGGGGACCTGTACAGAACATTACAGGTTAAGCCCTCATTTTGTCTCCAGGTTGCAGGAAGAAAAAAAGGGATCGGAAGGAAGGAAGAAAAGAAACAAACTTTCCTTTTGCCCTGACCTGTAGCCGGCCATATACCCATGGTGCACTGGACGGCCCAGAGGTGTCAAGAGTGTTTGGGTGTGTTTTCCTCCAAACGAAAGTGGTTATTGTGTCCAAGGTCTGCAGGGGACGAAAGGCTAATATTGTTTTATGTGAGAGTGAGTGGAAAGGGAAAGCCAGATTACGACAGCAGCCCAGGCTAGCATGAGTTTAGGCCCCAGAGCTGAACAATACAAGACTATCACAGAACTGCGGCAGTTTGTAAGTGAACAGAGAAAACGGAGAGTAAAATCAAAGGGAGAAACGGTACTACGGTAATGTTTGCCACAAAACCACGGAATTTGAAACAAGTATTACCTTGGTATTGTTTGAACAAACTTCAAATGTGCTCCAAAATATCATCTGGTACCAACAATGAATCATGGTAACACCGCAGTAATTTTTAAAAGAGGATCAAATGTGTGAATAAAATATAATTGCACTAAAACAAAATGAAATGTAAAATGACTGACACATTTTTTACATAAATACATGAAGCAGTGTTTTTTTACATTATTTATATATTACTACAGTATTTATTAATATTTTAAATGTAGTTTTTTATCTTTATATCTTTATATTTTAATTTAAATTTAAGCAAGTTTGTTTTATCAATTATTTTATATATATATATATATATTTTTTTTTTTTTCTATTTAGCGTTCATTTATTTTTAATTTCAGATTGAGTTTTAGTCATTTTAGAACTAATTAAACCTGATGCACTCAAGGACATAAGACTTAAGACAAACTTAAGTTAACATTTCTAATTTGTGCTTAAGTTTGCTTTTTAAATTAATATTTCAGTTATATTTTTCTTCATTTTTATATAAATTAATGATTTATTTAAAAAAAAAAAAAATCATAATACATAATATGAGTTCATTAATTATGAGGTTACATTTGTGGCCAGAACTGGAATCTTTATTTTTTTTAAATAATTACATAACACTAAAATAAACACACTATTAATGACAGCCCTAAAAAATATAATTACAAATGAGATAAAACCCCTGAATCGTGCACATTTAATACCAAAACGTAGAAAACCCCAGTTCTAGTTTCTCTCATAACATTCTCTTCTTTCTATCAAACAGAGAGCCTAGCACTTCTTAAATTAATCCTCCTCCTAATCTGGCTGATTCATGAGTCTGTGAAAATACAAGTTGCTTTAAATCTAGTTCCAGCCCTGCTCCACGCCATTGTAATGATAGCTGGATTATCTTGTAAGATGGGTGATGTATTGAGCTTTTTACTCATTCCTTTGGCCCTATGTTTACAATCTGCTAAATATGTATGTGAGTCGCTTGAGCAAATGAAGCCGTAAAGCTCAGTCCCAGAGTATATTACAAACACAAGCGTTCATGCTGTTGGAGAATTGCTTTACTTGAGGCCAGGCATTACTTTTACATTTCTACCAGTGTTTTTTCTATCAATCTTAGTCTTTTTATTTTACATCTGTTGTGCCGAAAATCAATGTTCTGAGCTAGATAACAAAAATAAATAAATAATCAGTTATTGCATTAAAAGACTCATTAAAACTGCCGGATATTAATATTATTGCCTTCAGATTGTCATGTTTTAAAACTGTGTAATATGGCAGTCTGATCTAAAGTGATGTTTCACGGTTGAACAGCAGCTTTAGGATAAATGTATTGAGACATTGAATCAGTCTTGATTCAGTGCTCTAGATCTATTCTAGGTTATATTTCTAATTAAATAAAGAGGGCACATCATTTAATCGAGTAATATGAACTTTTCATCGTAATTATTTGCCTAACTCTTTTAATTAATCCCATTGGCACCTAACAGATGAAGGGTTTAGAGGCAAGTTAATAAAGCAAGGTGAAAAGCAGTGAACTCTTTAACCTTCAAACACTGGCAGTCATTAGAAGAGGACGACTGCACTGCACTCAATGCAGAGCCAGAGTTACTCAACACTGCAGCTCATTCTGACCATGAACAGCCCACTTAGACTGCAAGAGACTGACTGAGTCGATGTAAAACTATCAGGTACAGGTTGGTCTTTTTTTAAGACGCTTGGCTGGGATGGATTGTTCTTATAGAAGCATAAGTGAGAATGAATTCATTATAAACCAGTATGTAATATATGTATTCAAAGCAAGTCAATGATACATTAAAGCCAATGCTGAAAATATGTCTTGAGTTTTAATGCTAAACTAGTCTCTTCTGCTCACCAAGGCTGCATTTATTAAATTAAAAATACAGTAAAACAGTAATATTTAAAATAACTGTTTTCTATGTGAATATATTGTAAAATGTGATCGATTGCTGTGATCAAAGATGAATTTTCAGCATCATTACTCCAGTCTTCAGTGTCACATGATCCTTCAGAAATCATTCTGCTGATTTTGATGACTTGTCAAACACTTACATTCAAAAGTTTACGGTAAAGGTCATTGAACACTGAGTCCGAAATTTTTGTATGTATTTTTCGGGGGGGGGTTTTCGTATTCGTCATCCTTTCCCATCAAAATGCTTGCTACGGATGCGAAAACGCAGAAAATCGAACCTGATCCCAATTTTTTAATGACGGACAAAAGTTTCGTAGGCAGTGTGTAAACATGATTGACACAACGTGAGGTCATATTTATTTTTTTAACGTTTGAAAATTTCGGATGAGAATTTTAGACTCAGTGTGCGAAGACCTTAAAGCCTTAAAACACCAAGAACGATAACTATAAAGATAACGATATTAGCGTCCACACCCGCTAAGCACTGCACTCTTGTCTGCCGCTTTAAATTCTCAAGCTCCTTATAGCAGGATTGATTCTGATTGGCTGTCAATGTTTGTATCGTTCATCAGCAGGAAAAAATTGTTCTGAAAGTGATTCCAACGATATAATTTCTCGGTGCCTTTATCGTTATAGTTGTGCTGTGGACTCTATGATTGTTTAATATTGAGAACGATTTTTAGAACTATATCTTTATCGTTATCGTTCTTGATGTGAACGGGGCTTAAAACTTGAAATAAATAATTTTTATTCAGTTTTTATACTTAAATTCAGCAAGTACTCATTAAACTGATCAAAAATTACAGTAAAAGACATTTATAATGTGCCAAAAGTTTTACAATTCAAGCAAATACTTTCTATTCAAATAATCCTGGAAAAAACAAAATCAACAAATATTAAGTAAAAATATTGATGATAATAAAATCACTATTAACAACCGAGCCGTAATAATAATGTATAACAATTGAGCAGCAAATCAGTATGAGAGAATGATTTCTGAAGGACCATGTTGTGACACTGAAGACTGGAGTAATGATGCTGAAAATTAGCTTGTAATAATGCTTCATAATTATATTAAACTAATTATGTTTTTTTGTTTTGTTTTTTTTCCCCAAAATCAAATAAATGCAGCCTTGGTGAGCAGAAAAGACTTAATTATTGTAGTGTACTAGTGTATTCTCCAAAAACACAAACACTCACACAACAGGTTCAAGGAGCCCTTCTCAAAAGAGCAGTGCGCCCACGGCCCCGGGGGGCCCAGCAATACTCTCGGTCAGCATTCCAGACATGTCACTTCTTCTTTAAATCCACCAGCCTTCACCCATGATCAAGGCCAGCATCCCAAACCCTGCGCATCGACATGACACGGGACGTTACTACACACATGCTCCCAGGCTCTTCCTCCAAACAAATCCAGCTCCAAATCTAACACACTCTGTGTCTAGAGCAGGCCAAGATAGAAAAAAAAAAAAACAAAACAAAAAAAAAACAACCAGCTGAGAAAACACCAGTGCGTGCTCCTTTTTGGGTTATCCTCCTCTTGACGCGGATTAGCTGTTGTTTTGCATGTTCCACTTAAGCGAGGTGCATGAATTTGACCTCAATTATATTCTGTTCAATATTTGAGTCAGAGCGCTGAGATCGAGAGCCTCCAGTTACATCATCAAAGGTTAAACGGAAGACTAAGAGACTAAACTACAAGATCTCACAAATAACTTGGATACACAAAGCAGTGGCAAAGCAAACATAATTAGCCTCCGTCTTTGTGCAGCTAATTCTGCTGATACAAATACACTTTTTTGGTCCATCTGTTTACCCCATGTTGTTTTCGGTTTTTAAACACTTCAAAGCCATGATATTTACTTTCTCTGTCTCTTTACCCAAAAACCAGTCTAAATACTGAATTATTTTTGTCAAACAATGTTTATTCTCCTACGCTTCAAATTAACTACAAAGCAATTAGACACAAACAGGTCTGCAAAGAGACATATCATCTCTGGCCGTGTTTGAGGAGCTTTGTAGTTTCCCGTGGTACAAGCTTCTTATATATATTTATTTCCACATAGTTAACCTACAGACAAAGCAACACTTATAAAAAATTAATTAGCAATACTACAATTACACTAATCAGAAACAATTTATTTTTCTCCAATCAAAGCAATAATTACTGAATCAAGCATAATAAGTGAGCATCTCATTTAGTGACGACAATAAATTTTCAAGCTGAGATGAAGCGGAAGTAACAACATGTTTTCTTTTGTAGTGTCAGGTACATCTGAGAGAAAGTATCAGTAAGAAGAACGTGGGGCAGGACTTGGTTACAATGTTCAATCAGCTGGCAATTTTCACCGACATGAGCAACAGCGACCATTTGACAGTATGTTCTGAGCATAACAGTGCATAAAGAGTTCAGATTCCTAATACGGTTAAACGAATAGTTCACCCAAAAATGAAAATTTGCTAAATATGTTCTCACCCTCAGCTCATTGAAGGTGAGTTTGTTTCTTCGTCAGATTTGGAGAAATGTTGCATTGCATCACTTGCTCTGCAGTGAATGGGTGCCGTCAGAATGAGAGTCCAAACAGCTGATAAAAACATTACAATAATCCACACCACTGCAGTCCATCAGTTTACATCTAGTGAAGTGAAAAGCTGCACGTTTGTAAGACACAAATTTATTATGAAAACTTTTTTTTTTTTTTTTTTTTACTTGAACAAATCCTCTATCTATAATACTGCTTTCTCTAGTGAAAAAGTCGTCTCGTCTGAATCAGGGGAGAAATATGCACACATAAAGCACCATTTACAAGTCAAAACTGTTCTAAACAAATTCTTTTTATGTGAGAGGTCAACAGGAGATGGACTTCTTCACTGGAGGAAGCGTTAATATGAATAATAGACTTATTATTTTAGCTGGAAACAAAGGTTTGAAGCAGGGTTGGGTGATGTCTACCAAATTGGCATTGGACGACGTCTACAGTTAAACATCGTGATGGACGATGACATCGGGGCATCGGGGGCGGGGTTAGGGGTGTGCCCGAACCGTGAATCCGTATGCAGAAACGCACGGAAAACAAATAACGCGTTCTACGGAGACACTAAATGGACATTAGCCGCTAGCTAGCAGCCTGTTACATTACAGTACATGAAAGTTCACTTACCATATACACAGAGTATGCAGAGATGACTGATAGGACAATGGCGAATGATTTGCAGATACTGAGCACCACTGACAAACATCTAATCTTGTAAAATGTATGGGACTGCTGCTCGGTAGTATAGCGTCCGTGTGATAGCGATTCTCGAAAGTGAAAGTGAAACTAAAATAAGAGCGTACATTCGAAAGCGATTTCAGCACCCTGCATATTAATAGCAGTTCCCTGATTCCCACAACTTATATTCAGTATAATTACCCAATGATATAATTGCGAGAGAAAGTATTTCTCTTTTTTTTTCTTTTTTAATCCTCCCATCTCGTAGGCCATTTATTCCCCTCAGGGGAATTGGGATGCGGCGGATTACAGAAGAGGGGTTTGAGGGGGAAGGAATCTTGATGCCGGCTCAACATTGTGTTGTCTGTCAGCCAACGGTGATGGGCGATGGACGATGGCATCAAGTTTCATGATAAAAAAAAGAAACGCCTCAATGATGGATTTGTTTCTTATAAATACACAGCTTTTCACAAGACGTTAACTGATGGACTGGAGTGGTGTGGATTATTGTGATGTATTTATCAGCTGTTTGGACTCTCATTCTGACGGCACCCATTCACTGCAGAGCATCCATTGTGAGCAAGTGATGTAATGATAAATTTCTCCATATCTGATGAAGAAACAAACTCATCTACATCTCGGATGAGCTGAGGGTGAGTAAACAGTAAGAAAAATTTCATTTTTGGACGAACCATTTCTTGAATGAACTGTCCAAACAGACCAAAGCAAACGCTACAAATAAGAGAAAATGTAGTCAAGTTAGTAGAATAGTTACTTTTACTGAGTTACCCCTCACCTCTATGGATTATTCAGTACTAGCACCCAACATGACAGGAGCGGACTGTATTTACTAAACAACATCTGAAGACCGTGAAGTCTAAACACGGTCAGTTATCTAATTACAAAGACCTGTCTATCCGCCGCAATGTTAATACGCTTTTTACGCATTACAAGGTTGAGCTTTCCTCCCATCAACCCTCAGTGGAGAGGAGGGCCTGCCCTAATTGGTTCCAGAGCTCACCCTAACAACACAACACAACGCATCTTCAGCCGATGCGCCGTGGGTTAATTTTCATTTTGATTGTAAATACTGTTTCATGGAAACAATGAACACATGCTAACACGAAGTAGGCAATTAACATGATTACAAAGTACCTCATTACCATTTTGACACAAGGAGGAAAAAAGTGTGGCTAATTCTCTTAAATGGGAAAAAGTGGTTAAGTTATTCTGCTGGACATTAGACAGGCCTTGATCTGAAAACAATCCCTCCTGGGGCTCTATTAAACCTCTCTCCCGGGATCACAAATCAAAGATCAGCAGAATTTTATAGACAATCAAGAAAATTAAGCATGGACTCGACCCATAAGCACAACATTCGCAAGTACTCGACTACAGTATATGCCATCACAACTTTCATCATTAGCCATCAAAGCATTTGACAAAGAAAAATCAGTATGTTTTAAGGTAAAAAGAAACTAAATATCTAACAAAGAACTACTAACTACGGGACGGATTCACATTCTTAAGAATAAAATTCTTAACTGATATGTTATTCCTATATTCTAACTTGAATAAAGTTAAATGTTTTTGAGAGGACAAAATGTTCTTAAGAATGTTAATTTTCTTGTTCCTTAAGATTATTCTAAATATAAAACTTAATTCAGTAATTAAAATTTTTATAACGAGTAAAATAGCAGCCTGTCAAAACCTTCTTAAGGGAAAAAAAAGTTTTTTTTTGTTTTTTTTATATTTGAGAACATCTTAAGAATCTTTCAAGAAATGCACATTTTTACAATTTCTTCGAATTCATCTTATTAAATTTCTTAACTTTTTTCTTAAGATTTTCAGGAATCTGTTACTATCTTAAAACAAACAGTTGTGAGTTTAGTGATTATTATGGTAATCTGCAGAGCAAAACATATGTTTTTTGAGGTGCTTCAAGCTGACCAGCAAGTCAGTGCCATTCAATCAGAAAACACCAAAGTCTGTCAATTTCTTCTTAAAAAAAATTGAAAGAGAAATGTTCTTAAAATAAACTTAAGAAATTTAAAGAAATTGCAATTAAATGCAATTTCTTTCTTTTTCTTAAATGTATTCTTATGAAGTCCTTAGAATCATAAGAAATTGCTTTAACTTACTTCTTATTTTTATTTTTATTTTTTTTGTGAATCTGTTACTATCTTTTCAAATAAAAAATGAAAAATAATAGTGGAGTTTATTGTGATTATTATGGTAATCTACAGTGAAAAAAGACAGCTTTTGAGGTGCTTCAAGTTGACCAGCAAGTCAGTGCCATACAAAATCTGTCATTTTCTTCTTCTTAAAAAAAAAGTGTATATATATTTAAGAAGTTTCCAGAAATTACAATTAAATACAAATATAAAAAAAACTGCATTCTTTCTGCGTTCTCAACTACTTGTTTTTTTTTTTTTTTTGTATGAATCTGGCCTATATTTAAAAAATAAATAAATAAAATAGTTTAAAAATATATATATGTAAATGGACCACTTATTTATTTATTAGTATCAGTTTTTTTTGTTTTTTTTACTTATTATAAAATTTATTTCAGAAGACACTGTCTGATCAGTGAATGAAAAGCACACACTAAGTCAACAGAACTGTACGAGCCAGCAGGGCTGTTTTTATTTGCTCTGCTGCACATCTGCTGTTTAATTCCTGTCTGCCTTTACTGTGGCCCCATCGCACACTATAAAACCTCCACCCGCTCAACCCCATAAACACCACCAGTGTGCTTCTTATTGTAAAACTCACTCATAATACAAATATTCAGCCTTCCTTAAACGTCTGCGCTTCTAAGAATCCTACATGAGCTTATCTGAGATTTACAGTTCCCAGTTTAGTCAGTCGTCTTCTGACAAATACGTCTTTATCAACAGCGCACCACAATGAGAGGTGAAGAACTGAGCCGGTGACCCTGAAAACAGTGGCCCTGCACTTCCCCCTGACCTCACAACTTGCTTTGACCTTCAGATGATGCTTGGACGACCCTCGACACCTCTGTCCACGGATAAGCCCGGAGGATCTGGGAAGCGGAGATGGATGGGTTCCCGGCCGAGGGGTTAAAGCAAGCGAGGAGAAGCGCGTGCGAGGAGCAGAATGCTGATTCAGCATGACTCCGCGCTTTTCTGCACGTTTGCTGCTGTGATTACTGAAAATGGGAAGATGAAGGCATTTACGGTGTGATTAGTAAGCTTGTTCACACGAACACCGAGATCTGCAGAGCAACCTGACCTCCTCTATAAATAAACCATTGTTTCTCTCGACAATCAGCAATGTTTCAGTGCAGGAAATGACATCAGCACACGGAGCTGCGTATCGCAAGGGGCCGATGTCACAACACTTGCAGAAAACATAAAAAAATTTAAAAAAAATGCAAAAACAAAATCAAGGATCAAAGACTACGTAACTGCTGAATGTCAGTACACTCTGCACTTATTAAAACACAACTAAACTCTCTGTCCGTACAGACTGATAGAGAGAGAGAGAGAGAGGAAGAATTTATTATGTAATGTAATATGTATATTTGTCACTAAACATATACCATACATCACTGAAGTTGTGAAAATACCATTTATTATTATTACTGGCACAACAAATACTACTATCATTAACAAATATACAAATTTGTATAATTATTATTACTACTAATACTATTAGTAAAGTTGCAAAAATTAAGAATTACATAAGTGTTATTGCTTTATCATTAATTATCTTAAAAATAATTATATATATATATATATATAAAAATTCTAATTATATAACAAGTAAACAGTATATTATGTTGCATACATAGCTATATATCATGGAAGTTGCAAAAACATTTCACCATATGTGTGTGTGTGTGTGTGTGTGTGTGTATGTATGTATGTATGTATGTATGTATGTGTATATATATATATATATATATATATATATAAAATCCATACAAAGATGGATATATCTGATACATCTATGAAGCTTGTATCAATAAATAACTCTAGTGAATGCTAGATGTACAAAACATTTTTTTTTTTTATGTATTTAATTAATTAAATTATGAAGTGAGTTAGGGTGAAAGGGTGAAATTACAAGAAGAATCTAAATAAAACTAAATGTAACCCCTTTGAACATGTTCAACAGATTTATCTCAAATAAATCCTTTATACCCATTTTTTGATCCTACAGTTCTGCAGCATATTTGACCCATGCCTCAAGAATCACTTATGGACTTTCTTGACAGGATCGTTGTACTGCATGTGACACACTGCAGGAGTTGACTCTGGATTTTCAACACTAATTCTCTTCACTAATTCTTCTCTTGCTCCTCCGCAAGCCCATACGGCTTTCCAAGCGACCTCGGAAGTAGATGCGATGACCCTTCATTCGGCAGTGTCCAAAACATACATCTTTATCAAAATAACCTCAGCGTGAGAGCGTGGGAAGACACGGAGAGTGCATTCATCATTTTAACGATTAATTTCCTTGTCCTGTCCTTCCCCGGATCTATTAATATCATTCCTGAGGTGTAAGTATGCATTTCCCATCGATGAGATTTATTCCGATATCATACCTTCCATTACTCATCCCGCAGCACCTGCGATTTAGGAGTCAAATCAAATTCAATATTTTTTAATCAAAATATGAAAATCTTAACTTGATCAAGCCATCTTCTGGTATTACTTTCCTCATTTCTCACAAGAAGAGTCGTGAGGGCTTATATTTGGAGAATTAAATTCGAATGTTTTGCAATAATTGTTAGAGAATGAAAAATTAAAAATCCCAGCAAGGTGTCGGTAAACATTAATCAGATCGTCCGCCTTTTTTGCCAGGTAATTTGCCTTAATATTTAAATGTTCTTTAATAACTCTGATTATTAAAGGATTCTGCGGATGTCTCTGCACCGTTTCTCCGCTGCTGGATTGCGGTGCGCTTGTAAAATGCCTCAGAGCGGAGCTGCTACATTTATTAAAACACGCCATGATTTGAAACTGTCGAGGCTGAGGAATTATCTGCCGTCGAGAGGGGGCTTTGTTCAATTAGATATCGCCACTGCTTTAAAACACTTTAGATTCCCCTGTAATCCATTGGCATCCTGTAATTAATCAACTAATTCCAAGTCTCAGGATGGCTGTAATTACGGCACCTCGTAATAGCTTATTCTTTCTGCTCCAGCACCTACATTTCATTTGTTTATTTTCTCACACTCATAAATCTGGGGGAGTGTCAAGAGCGCCACAATATTAGTGCAATAATCAAAGTTAATTATCAGACGGCCCTCGCTCCCCCCTCCTGCTAATAATGGAGGCTATCAGAGAGATCGGTCTCGGCTCGGGCTGCGAGCACAGAGCCACAGGCAAAAACCCTGCCACACGACTTCAAGACGAGATGAATATTAATTAAGAATTAGACTGTAAAAGTGAGAAATTAAAAGAGGAGTTGAAAGCTAGGGGATCTTTAGGAGAGGTTTGAGATTTTAAGTTTGCTTTTAGATGTTAAAAGTCTTCTACAAGAGCAGAATTTTTTTTTTTTTTTTTTGTTACTTAAATTAAGGATGTTTACCAGTTCTAGACAAAGGGCAGACAATTATGGCCAGAAAAATATTTTATAAAAACACAGATATAAATGCTTGACCATTAAACATACTTAACAAGCATGCTTAAGTTACAGTGCCATTAGGAAGGGAGACGCTACTGTTAAGACCAGTTCACACCAAGAACAATAATGACAATAAAGATGACTATTTTTTATTTTTATATATTTTTATATTTTTATTAGTTGTCATTGTTCTTATAAGTCATCAATTGGGGAAAAAAATCATCTGAGAGTGACTCCATTGATATTGTTCTTCCGTGATGCTATCACTACAGTTGTAGTGTGGACTTATTGTAGTGTGGTTCCCTATTCATGAAGGATTGAAATGATTATTAAGACTTTATCCCTTTAATACTAAATTAAGTCCCTATTTAAGCGGTGAAAATAGAAAGAAACTTCAATAGCGTCAATGATACTAAAAACGAAACCGGACCCAGGACAAGACCTTGTGGCACCTCTGTGACAGGAAACAAAAACACCTATTGTATTTTTTTCCTAGAAAAAAAACAAATCTAAATATCCTTAAATTTACTTGAAAAGCAAAACTGTGTAAGATATGACTTTGTTTCAGAAAAATCTTGAATTAAGTTTAGTTTTCTCGTTAGTAAATAATCATTATCTTGTTTCAAGCATACACTTTACCAAATGTACCAATTTTTTCTTCTGTGTATTTATTGTTATAGTTGTAGTGCGGACTTTCCTATCTGACAGAATTATAATGGTTATAAATACTTAACAGTTATCATTATAGTTATTGACTTTGTTATGAACGGTCCTTGTACATTTTGAACCATTAAATGGAAATATGTATCACCTTACAACAAATATGCTAGGATTTTGTTGTTCCACCATGACAGTGGTTACACTTTATTTTGATAGTCCACTTTAGACATTCTACTAACTATAAGTAACTTTGTAACTACATGTCAACTACATGTCTACTAACTCTCAGAGTAGACTGTTAGGGTAGGTTTAGGGTTAGTAGAATAAGTTGACATATACTTGCAAAGTTTCTCATGGTCAGTATGTTGTAGACCCATCAAAATAAAGTGTTAGAAGATATTAAGCAGACAGTCTACTAATACTCTAATGACTGCTAGTTGACATGGAGTTGCAAAGTTACTTATTGTTAGTAGAATGTCTGAAGTGGACTATCGAAATAAAGTGTTACCATGATGGCAGTTGGTGCTAAATCCGCTATAGTATCCAATGCACCAAAGCAAATGAACTTGCGCCGTGTTATGAACTGCAGTTCAACATTTCAAAAAGTAAGGCAGAAATTCTCTCCCAGAATCCACTGCAACAAACTTTGTGAAAAAATTAATCAAAGATTAATTAAAGACATGATATGCATATATTTCACTCAATCAGTTCCCATTACTGCCAAAAAAAACAATAAAGAACAATATTTGGATTTCATCAGCAATAGCACAGACTAGAGAAAAATTGTTTAATGACAGTAATTAAAATTTAATTAAAACACACTCCTGGAAAAAATATGAGAAAAGCATAACACCACAAAATATTAAGACTGTTTCAAAATTATGCAAATGCAAAAGTCAAATGCATCTGTCAGCGGATCTGTCTATGTGCAGATACAGTATATTAGTGATCCGCTGATGGTGACGGACCAGCTGATAGATACGGCTTTCAGACACTCCCTGAGTAAACGCTCTTTGAAAAATCGTGAAACGATGATCATTTAAGCCAATCACAAACATATCTGTTGAACGCGTGAACATAATGACCAATCAGTGCTGTGTAAGAATATGCTCAACAGCGCACAAATCTTCGCGGAAAATGGACGTTTTTAAAATTTCAGTACCGACTGGTATCAGGGTAGGTACTTTTGACTAGGGTTGGATATCATTTGAATTTTATCAATTCCAATTCCGTTTCTGATTCTGCTTATTGATTCTGATTCTTATTGTTTCCCAGTTTTGATTCCAATGTGGTTAAAAAAAAACATTTACCATGAACAAAAATCAGCTGGCTACATACAAACTGGACTTGATTAAGAGCTGTTAAGAGCAAAATAGAGCTGCATGATTCTGGATAAATTGAGACTTTTTATTTTATTGTCTTTTTTTTTTTTTTTAAATGGAGGATGTAGTACTCTCACAATTCTGAAGAAAAACCATTAGACAAGTAAACAAAATATCATGGAATTTATGAATGGAATGCTTCAATAACTCACTCAAGATTTACTTGTTTCATTACTGAATGAATCAGTGTTTTTGAATGAATCTCTTGAATGAATGATTCAAAGACAAATACATTTTTAACAGCCCCTTTTCACCACCTAAAAAAAAGATGTGCACACAGGAATTGATTGGCAGAACTGCATCCGATTCCTGACCTTAAGTATCCGATTCTGGAACTGGAATTGATTTTCGATTCCCAACCCTACTTTTGACAACAATAATTTGCAAGCAGTGCTATTTGTGTGGCATGCAAAGAGTTGCTACCTATGAAGAACATTTTAGCTCATATCAGCTGAGGTTACATATGAGGTTACATGTCAGTTAGGATGCTGCCAAAGATGGCGAATTTTGGAAGAGCGCTAATGACTCAAAGCTCCACCTAATTGTGTGACTCATGAGAAGGCAGAGATGCCAGCTATACAAAACGTGATTTATGAAATGTAAAGGTCACACGGGATGACGTCCCACTGCAGAAGGAGACAGAGTGAGTGTGTGTGTGTGTGTGTGTGTGTGTGTGTGTGTGTGTGTGTGTGTGTGTGTGTGTGTGTGTGTGTGCTTACTCACCCATTCTTCCGTGATCAGACTCACTGCTTTACTGGCACGACTTTGGTTTCGGCACGCTAAGATCACATGAGCACCATGAAGAGCGAAAGATCGGGCAGTCTCAAAACCTGCAGATAGGGTGTGGGTGGGTAGACAAGGAATGGTGGAAGAGAGAAATAAAATGATTAAGATAAGTCACTTGACTACGATATCTTCACAGTGCTCTTGCTGTTATTTGCAGCAGTTGAATCTGAGCAAAGGGTGCATGGGTCCTATATCTATATCCTATATTCATTCTCCTTCAGACAGAAAGCCAAAGGCTCTTATAAAACTCAATCAAGTCCATTTTCAAGTGATAAAAATTATCAAATTAAAGTACAGAAACTCCAATAGCTTCACTAAGGATAATGAAATAAAACTGGACCCAGGACAAGACCCTGAGGCACTTCTATGACAGAAAACAAAAATGTCTATTGTAAAGCCATTTACAATGCTAAAATATTTTTATAAAACTGTATCTTTTTCCAGTTTAAAAAATATATATAAATATCCATAATTAAATTAATTTACTTGAAAAGTAAAACCGTGTATAACTTATTCTCAAACAAATATACTGTAACTTGAATCAAGTTTAGTTTTCTTACCTCATTAGCTAATTATCATGCTCTTGTTTGAAGCATAAGCCCCACCAAATAATTTTACGTAGATAAAAATATATATTCTCTGATGCATGTCTTAATACATTGTGTAATTTTATTTCTAAAGTAAATCGATTAATTGAAATTATGTTTTCTTTGTACTGGAAAACAGAGGGGGGAAAAGCACGGATTAAGAAAAAGTAACAATTAAAGAATAAATCATTAAAGGGGGACTAAAGTCTTTTATAGATCAACTTCCTCGCAAAACCCATGATTTTAAAGCACTTCAAAGCTAATGTGATAAGACGCTCCATCATAGAGCGTAAAAGATATTTTGGCCTCATTAGAAATTGCTCTGATGGTTGCCTCATATCAGTTTCTCAAATTAATTTTCGAAATCGCCACTCTAAATGGGTCAGTCAAACCCAAAAGGTAGAAACAATGATCTAAATATATACGGTACGGGAAGGCAGAAACACAAAACATTTGCTTCACCGAAAAAGGTTATATTTAGGGGGGACTTGGGGTATTGTTTTGGCTGGTTTTGCTGACCTGCCGTTTTGCATTGTGCCTTTGATTACACCAAGTGTGTTTAAAGTTTCTCTTAAGCTGGCATCAGCACTTTATTACCCGGAGTGGGCACCAGTCATAAAGGTACACGTGTCTCAGAATAGATACTGCAAGAAAAAGCCTCAAGTTCATAACAATGGCTCAAGTTTGCAGGTCCGACATTAATAATCAAGTTTAAAAAAATCAGAGGGAATTTCAAATGGGGCGAAAGGTCTATTTTGCCATCATACGAAGGACACAAAGGTCAAACCTCTAAAATTTGCAGTGTCCCACGACACCAGGGTGAAGGAAACTGCTGTCCTGTCGGCAAGACTTTTGAGCTTTGTGGCTGTTTTTAACCCATAATCCTCAGATGCATGTTTGTATTTCTGCCAGCCAAATTTGCTCATTAAAACCAGAGTTTAATTACAGCAAACTGGCTGAAAACGCTAACAGACACGCACTCTCTTTGCAAGCTACTTTTGTCGTAATCTCCTATTAATGTAAACCAGACACAAAGACCGAAATAAATTGGCCTTTGCGCTTTTCCCTTGACACTCGGGAGCTCAAACGTTCGTCTAAGTGTGGAAGCAGCCAGCAGGTGGACTAAATGTGCTGCGTCGCCGCATGGCTGTTTCTCCCGTGCAGCGGCGCTTTACTGGCTGGCCTGCCTGCTCTCTCTGACTGTGAAATAACCCTTGGCCATTCTGCTTGTAAAACATATTACACTGTCATGGCTCAGAAAAGACCTGACAGGCCAACACGGCTCAAACAGAGAGGCATGACTCCATCGCTCTGTGAACCCTCTCCAATGCTGGGAATTATGGGTATCAGTGGATATGAAAGTTGACAGCTGTCACTGATTGTGAGTGACACTTGCATGCATGTCAGAGGTTTTTTCGCTTCACTTTTTCCCCTTAAGTTCACTCATGATGGGAGGCCTGCACCATTCATTCCCAAAGACCAAAACGGATCCAGCAATCATTTTTAAATGATTTCGGCCCTTTTTATTTTTATGCACAGGAAAGGAGCGCGAACCTCACAAAACCTGAATATTGCTGGCTTATATTTCACCCCTAAACTAAAATAAAGAAATAAGATGAGATTTGCATAAATCAACAAAGCCTATTTTGAGGCCATTATTAGAGCCAGAATTTCAATTTTCAATTTCATTGTTACATTATTTGTGGAATAAACAAACAAACAAATGTTCTATTTACTTTAATAAAGAAAAAAAAAGTTAAAGTAATTTTTCATGTATTACAGTAAACATTACCAGTTTTATGAATGAATGATTGATTGATTGATTTATTTAGAGCAGGCATAAAACGCTTCAGCATGTTCTGTTTTAGTGACTGTGAGTGGCTTTATCTAAATGAATAAATACATATTACTATAGTTCATATTACATAATTACTATAGTGATTAATGGCTTGTAAAATAAATATATTATGACAGCATGTCTAATGTCGTTAATTGATGATTTTTTTGTTGTATGTGTGTACTTTAAGTATGTGTGTATGTATGCATGTATGCAGGTATTTTTATTATTATTATTTTATTATATATTTGTTCATTTATGTAAAACCATAAAAATCAAATTTAGTAAGACAAAGCAACTCATGAAAAAGCATAAGCTACTCTGCATGCATGAATGTATAAATAAATGATGTAATGACAATATAACAAGAATAATTAATGTAGAAAATAAATGCATTAAAAAAAACTACAAAAGCACAAAAATATGTAAGATTTACAGTAATATGAAAGGAGCAAATGGGCTCAAATAACACACTGAAAAATCTCTTAATGGTACAACAATTAGACTTTTATAAACCTAAATAGAGTTTAAATATATACTGCGTATAATTTTATTTTCTTCTGATTTTGAAGTGGAATGTGACCCAGGCCAGTTCATGAGCTTTACCCTGGACTGAAGAAGAGAGAGAGGGAATGGGATCGGAAATGCACTTCATATGAGTTTTCCAACACACATACATATGTAAAAACCCTTGATTGATAGTCTGGCCTTCCTCTTCTATGCAAACTAACCGAGTTTGACAGTGTGCCGGCGTGATTCCGAGCCACAGACAGTCGGGATGATAGCGTGGATTAAAATGAACTTTAATTAGATTATGTTTTAATCTGATTTTCATTAAAAGGTAACTAGGAGGCCTAATTGTGAGGAGAGAGCTAAGGAGTATTACCCATTAAAACTCAAAATTGGAGTAGGATAAGAACTCCTCTCTGACAAACCAAGCATGGAATTCAATTTTATGACACCTTATTAGGAGTAATGGAGAACGCCGTGTGTATCTGCACAAGGGGCTTCCTTCCCGAGAAACAGACACCAAAATACAAACAAGAGATGTGAGAATTTAAATGCCTTTCCTGCCAGCAAACCACCAAACAAATTACCGATTTACTAGCAAATCCATAATATGACAATTAAGCACTGCGCTTTCATCGTCGCATTAATGAAAAAAGTGTCGCATTAGCGTTGATCAAAAGAGCAACTCGCAGTCACCTTGTAAAAATCGTGGCTGTTGTTCAGCTTGAAGTGTGAATTAATCAACACTGTTGTTTTTTGTAATGGAGAACAAATTAGAACATGTTTAACGACAACAGCGACCCGCCATGTATTATTTATGGAAAATAAGAGGGTCTTGACATTAATTTGGACATAATGACTCCGCTTGTTCATCAAAGAGAGGCAGAGAGACCCCGCACGCGTTGGGGGAGAAATCCAGCTAAATTAGCATGACATTTCATTGAAAAAGAAAAAGATGGCTGTCAGTCAGTTATATGATTACTGCACTGAATTTTACTGATGTTTGCTTAGACAAGCATATTATTGCTCATGCTGAGGGTCAGTGATCTGAACAAACCCTCTAACCTTAAAGATCGCGCTTTGGTGTATAACGCATTGTGTGGATGCCATGAAGACGGGATGTTCCAGAGGTGACCTCTGGGTCGGTTGATGGTTTTATTGTTTTGCTAAGTTCTTCTGCAGGTCACATCCTGGTCTCTAGTGGACATGTGCATTTTAGAGCGAAGGATGGGGCAATAATCCAAGATAAACACAAAGAGCGGACAGATTAACACTAATTCAACAACATGATTCTCGTTGACTTTCTTTGTCATCACTCAGACTTATGTCCTCCACTGTTATTTTATATGTTTTTTTCTGCTTTATTAGACAGATTTACAGTGCAGAATGCACATCAAATTTGACCAGAAAAAAAAGAGAGGGAGAAAGTGGGATTTGTAAATGTTGCAGGCCAGAATTGAACCAGAATCATCCAAATGAGCACCACAGCTCAAAATTTCAAGAACACATCGGCCAACCACGGCACCATTGCTGTGCCATGCACTATAGTATATATTATCTAGAATACAGTATCTCTTTAGTGTTTAACAATGCAATATGTGGCTATATAAATATCATAATATTATTACATAATGGATCATATTTTTATAATAATAATAACATCACCGCCACACTTTTTTGTTAATGTGGCTAAATGTTAGTAAAAGAAGTATTTTTATTTCATGGCTTACTCTGTGTTAATAGACAGATTTATTGTGAAGAACAGACACCAAATTGTTGTGGAAAGAGAAAAAATAGGGAAAAAGCAAGATTGTGAAATGTTGCAGGCCAGAATTGACCCCAAAACATCCACATGAGCACCACACCTTAAAATTTAAGAAACACGTGTCAAGAGTTACCAATGAGAGGACAAGAAAATGCTGGAAAGAGTAGCTATGTCTCATTTTGAAGGCTGCGCCCTCCAGAGAACGCATTTGTATCCCGCACAAGCCTTTGAAGATGTCTCATTTCAAAAAAGTAAATATTATAAAATAAAATTATTCCGCATGAGGTGGAATTTAATTTAAATTTGTAATTTCTTTCTTTCATTTCAATATATTGCTTACTTTTCTAAAACGAAGCAGCCTCAATGACATATGGGGCTGACCAATGCGACCTCCGGAGGGTGCAACCTTGAAAAAAGAGCCAGAGCAAGGGGCAGGGATGGAATTGGGAAATTCTGCAGGCTGGACTCGAACCCGAGTCATCCACATGAGCACCACAGCTCAAATTTTTGGGAACACATGCGACAAATACTGCACCATGGCTTCGTCCTGCACTAGATCCTAATGAATTAGGCAGACATGGCCTGGTGGAAAATGCACATATTTTTGAATATATTGCACTGTGGTGCTAAAGTAGGTGACCAAAATTCGAATTCAGCTAGTCTTATTTCTGAATACCACCTCTTGAGGACACTTTTGACCTTTGACCGTATTGCTCTGCTTGATTCCACTGATTCGACTTGCTGACTTCTGGATCAACAAATGTGTGAGTTTGGGGTGGGGCTACCAGTTTATCAGACCAATGGCAGGCCTAATGACCATATATGGTCATGAAGCATCTCAGGGGGCGGGGCCAGAGACAGCAGGTGAGGTGAAACGTATATTTTGGGGTTAAAACGAGAAGTGTGGTGCTTCCGTCAGTGTGCAGGGAGCCTTAATTTCTGCCATTAATAACCCCCCATCTTCATTTGGGATTGGGGGAGACGTTGTCATGGCCCAAAGTGAAATGTATGGTTTGTAATTACAGGAGTCTGAGGAGCAGAGTTCCACCTGACCAGCCCCACGCAGTGTTATTACCCCCGCTGCTTCTGCCCCCGGCTGCCCTCTGCTGCCCTTCCCTCACGTACTGCGTCTTTGACCCCCAAGTGGCCTCGGCTAAATCCCAACGTCATTTTTCATCGTGCCGCAGGTTTGCAACGGTCACGGCGTCCCCACGGCATCCCCCTCACGCCAGCCTCCCGGCCCGGCCCCCGATAGCCAAGCAGGAGCGCCGTTAATTCCATCACTGCCATTGTTAAAGAGAGAGCAAAGAGTCGTCATGCAACTTTAATATCTCTGCTCTTGGAAAAATAGTAAAAGCGAAGAGATCCATAAACCACTTGAGTTCACATTCAGGCCCTCCTAACCGTTTTAAAAAGCCTCCCTCCTTTAAAAGCCAGTAAAAGGCCTTAAACATATATATATGCATTCTGGCCGCTCACCCGGGTGGTATTGAGATCGTAATCATTATCGAACCTTTTATCCCCAGTTGTAATTTTCTTGCATGTTACATCAGTTTTTTCCGTGCTTTGTGAATTTCATCCAAGGTTAATAATGCTCAATAATTTGACTAACCAACCATACCTGGTGTTCATTACAGAGCCGATAAACAGATTCATCAAAAACGGACATGAAATGCACATTAAAAGCCTCAGATTCTATTTCCTCTGACACTCAATATCAATAACAGGCTCCACAGGCACACAGAAGATTAAAGAGCAACTAAAATAAAAGAAAGAACCTAAAGTTTTCGTTTTGTTTTCTACTTACCTAATTGTGGGAAAAGTTTCAAACGTATAATTCTTGTCCCAGATTGTATCGTGAACATTACTTTTTTTATAAAAACATATGAGAGACTGCTCATATAAATATAACCTATGAACAAAAGCATTTACAATGTATTGACTTTTATATAATAATAATAATAATGTTGCATTTCAAAATAATTATATATACAAATATATATATATATATATATATATATATATATATATATATATATATATATATATATATATATATATATATATATATATATATTATATATTTTTTTTTTTTTTTTTTTTTTTTTTATATTTATATATTTTAATGCATTATATTATGAGTGTGTGTATGTAGATGGGTGTAGATAGATAGATCAATAATAAAGTAAATGCTAATATTTAACACAAAAACTACATTTTCTAAACATTTAGTATTTGTAAATGTGGTTAATTTGGTTCATTAACAAATGAAGCAACCTCTTATATTATTTTTGGTTCATTCAAAAGTGCTACAAATCATGACACAAAGCCAATCAGAACATATTTAATGTTAAACGTTAAGTAACGTACAGATTTTGGACCAATAATATTTCACAGAGGGCGAGGCTACATATTTATTGCTAAAATACGCAAGTATGTAAGTCAAAATTACTGTTCATTTAATGCAGAAGGGCGCCCGTGCTTAATATAGAGGTTTGAATCAATTTAGTTACGGTTATGCTGAACAAATTTGCCTCAATCTACCAGCTCACCACAAACCATCTACTTCACGCTTTATCCTTTAGCTGAGAGAGAGAGAGACCCAGCGACACGACCCTGGTGAGAGGCCACAGAAACACGGTCGTACAGCCATCAAAATTCAATTAAACTGGAAATACATAGCGGGCATGGCATTTATCAAGGCACATAAAACTGAAGATTTCCCGTCAGTACGGCTTGTTATTCATCCCCTGTGCCACCTTATGCACTCCATTTCCTGTTCTGACACTGAGCTTTCTGCAAAACAAAACAAGGATATGAGTTTCACGGCGAGCTCTCACAGAGGACAAATTGTGTCTTGGTTTGGACCAGATTTTTCAACCCCATTACATTTCTATATTATACAATGCTGAGAATAGCATTAATTAGGAAAATCAGAAACTACTTGATTAGATTAGAAATAAAAACGCCTTTGCTTCTAAAATTTAATGAAGGGAATTGAGGGGAAAATTAAAATGTTTAAGTGTAATTAAAATAAATTATTATTATTGTTATTATTATTATCTTCCATACAACCAGTTTACTTATTTTAGTATT
Source organism: Acrossocheilus fasciatus (assembly GCA_036784905.1). Taxonomy (NCBI): domain Eukaryota; kingdom Metazoa; phylum Chordata; class Actinopteri; order Cypriniformes; family Cyprinidae; genus Acrossocheilus; species Acrossocheilus fasciatus. Next base: position 21,401,752 of record CM071962.1, on the reverse strand, counting down.
ATTTATACTAATTTGTTAGTGTTTTGAATTTTCTTTTATTTTCATATTGTCCGTTTTAATTTTAATCTCATTATTTTATTTCATTTTTTATATTTCTACGAGCTTTATTACTCTTTTTTATTCTGTTTGGTTTTAGTCATTTTAGTACTTCAACTTATCTTATTTTAGTTCAGTCGGTTGCCATTTTCATGTAAAAGCTTTTCATGTAACATTTATATTTTATTTTGGCTTTATTTCAATGACGAATCGAAAACAATGTTTTTTTTTTGTTTGTTTTTTTATTTTAGTTGGGAGTAGATGGGACGGTTTAATGTTAATATTTTTCAGCTTTTGTCGCAAACTTGTGAAAAAAAGAACACAGTTAAACATAACGTTTTTTTTTTAAACGCACTTAAAAATTAAACAGACAGGGCTTTGAATGTTTGTTTTGATCTTTTAGGTTTAAAGGCAAAACTGTGACTTCGGTTTCAAACAAAACTGCAGAAATAGTGTTTTCCCAAACAGTTTTCTCTGAACATCTGCCATTGGTTAGAAAAACAGATAATCCCGCCCCAAAATCGTGCTACTGGTTAAGGAAGAAATCTAAAACAAAGGAAGCGATGTTCTGAAAGCATATCAAAGCCACAGTGTTTACACTTCTCAGAGAAACATATTTAAAGTTTATTTAAAGTAGGAGAAAATATTTAAATAAATAAATAAATAAAATACACACTAGACCTTTAAATATTTTCTTTTTCTAGCTTGAATTCTCACTGTATCAAGGGGTAGAGCACAAAAAAAGCATTGCCTCTAGTGAATAACAGTGACTGCACTGGTTTACCTGCCTCATCCATAAGAACTGATGAACTGAAAATAGGAACAGAATAAATATAGAAGTCCGTAAATGTACACATGCATCCACGTCTGCGGCGCTGTGACTCAGAAAGACAAACAGAGGCCCGTTAGAGCACAGTGACCGCCACAGAGCATCCATCACCATCACAGACCGGCAGCCGAGAGGAGACCAGCATCCAGCCACCGACTCCAGCGCTACACCTGCTCAACAAAAATAACCACACGCTGCACGCTCAACTGAAAACAACACTGACTCCAGCACACGTCAAAACACAAACCGGCCGACCACGTACAGCAGGACGGAGAAAAAGTGGATCCAAATAAATGACTGATGATTTAATTGTGACTCCATGAAAGAATGTAATGGATCTTACTGAGAAAAATAACAGAACTTGTGATAATGTAGGAGGTCTGTGTAAAATGCTTACGTAGGAAATCTTGAAAAGATGTTATTCAGATTTCCATGCAGTAAAAATAAGTAAAATATGTAAAAAGTGTAATGCATTGGTTAACAAGCAGTATGTAATGCTGGTATACAAAAAAGCAAGAGAAACAAACTGTGATTCATGCATTTTACTCAGAAATTGGCATATAATTAATAATTAACAGCTACAACATTTTATTTATTTATATATAAATATAATATATTTATTTATATACTCACACACAAACAATAATAAATATTATTATGCGTGTGTGTCTGTATGTGTGTGTGTGTGTGTGTGTGTGTGTGTGTGTGTGTGTGTGTGTGTGTGTGTGTGTGTGTATAAAACCGTAAAACTGATAAGGTCAGTAGTGGTAATGTAAGCAATCCAATTAAAAAAAATTAAAGAAAGAGAAAAAAAAGAAAGTTTACACAATTCACATTTTCTTTCCTGACTACTACATTAAAAATAAATAAAATTTTTAAAAAAAGGTAAGTACATACATACATATACTGTTTATCTAAGTTTCAATTTTTATGTTTTCAATCTTGAATTGAATTTATCTTTTTTTTTTTTTTTTTTAAAGCAAAGAAACAAAGAAAGCAAATAAAATAAAATACTCAATAGTTACAATTCAACAATCTTGCTAAATCCAGTGTTTTGGTGTGGAAACAGCAGATTTGCGCTGACGTCTGTGCACAGGTCTCAGGTCAGACGCTGCTGGGTGTGTTGTGACGGGGCGCTTGAGTGAAGTGAACGGCGCTTGAGACGGTAAATAACTTTTAGTTGGTTCAATAGAGGAGAATTAAGGAAGGCGCCCAAGTCGCTAATGGGAATGAATGGGAGGCATCAGCCGGGGTCAAACACGCACCACAGGATCAATGCACGGGTGCAGGTGTACCGCGCCACAACCGGAGAACACGTTAACGAGAGAGAGAGACAGAGAGAGAGAGAGAGAGAGAGAGAGAGAGAGAGAGAGAGAGAGAGAGAGAGAGAGAGAGAGAGAGAGAGAGAGAGAGAGAGAGAGAGAGAGAGAGAGAGGAGAGAGAGAGAGAGAGAGAGAGAGAGAGAGAGAGAGAGAGAGGAGAGAGAGAGAGAGAGAGAGAGAGAGGAGAGAGAGAGAGAGAGAGAGAGAGAGAGAGAGAGAGCTCCTCCACATCATAGAGACATTCAGTCAAACATGGGCTCTTAAAATGAATCTAACAAAAACAAAAATAATGATTTTTCAAAACAGACCCAGGTGTAAGGAAAATAAATACACATTCAGAGCAGGAAACCAGGTCCTCCGACACACTCATGAATACACCAATCTGGGACTAAAAATCAGCTCAACGAGAAACTTCAATCTGGCTGTGAATGCACTGAAAGCAAAGGCACTGAGAGTCTTCTACATGATCAAAAATACAATTCAGTATGAAATTCCAATTCAAACCTGACTAAAGAAAAGCAATAATCGAACCAATTGCACTATATGGCAGCGAGATATGCAGACCTCTAAAAACCCAAGATTTCTCTAAATGGGAAAAAGAAGAAATTATGCACACCCAAATTTGTAAAAGTTAACAGAGCGACCCCAAACAACTCGTGCAGAGCTGAATTAGGACAATACCCAGTATTGATTAATATTCAAAAGAGAGCTGTGAGACTCCAGCAGCGCCTGAGACGCAGTGATCCGAGCTCTCATCAGGCTGAAGCCCTGCAGCAGGAGCAGAACCTGCAGAAGAGCGCACTTCTACAGCACAGTCCGGCCCAAACAAATCACACAGTTACTACACCGCCCACTGAAAGATCCCACTAAAATACACAAGACGACGCAGCTGTATTTACACCTGAAAGAGACTACAAACCAGCAGAATACCTGAGCTGAGACACTAACGAAGTACAGACTGAGTGATCACTGTCTGGCTGTAGAGAGAGGACGGCACAGACAAAGATGGCAGCCACGAGAACAGAGACTGTGTTCACTGTTTCCAGCTCTTTCTGCGAGCACAGAGGAACACTTCTTACTGCAACATTAGAGCTGCATATTTCCACAAATTCCAACAAATCAAAACAAATGCAGAAAAATTAAGTCACATTTTAAGGGAAAAATTCCAAAATGATCACAACAGCTGTAAGATATGCATCAGCCAGTGGACAAAACTCAAGCAAGATCATTTCTTACATGTTGCACAAAGGTTGTTTTTTTTTTTTTTTTTTAAACAATGTCTTAAATATTTTTCTTGTTTGTAGAAAATATGCACTTATTTATTTAATTATTTTACAGATCTATTCTTGTTCTGTGTGTTATATAATCGTTTGTTCCTTATTCATGTAATGGACAATGCACAATACTGTGCAAGTCATGCCAATAAAGCTCATTTGAATTGAATTGAATTGAGAGAGAGAGAATCTGTTTCCATTACCGCCATCAGACTGGTAGAGAGATGATTGTGAGCGTGTTTCTGTGTGGACAGTCTAATGAAATCCAGCACCAGTAGCAGTCTAATAAAAGCGTAATAACCCCTCCTACTCTAATTACCATATAATGGGGTTTATTATTAGACAAATATTACCGCCACAGCTATTCAAACAGTAACATGCTTCATGGTTTAAAATGTAAATGACAAAACACTTATTATATTAACTAGAACCTCTAATTATTATGCTAAAAAAAAAAAAAATTGTGTCTTACATGTTCAACTATTGTTTGGTGACACGTTGTTAATTATGGTAATAAATCTATAGTATTTAAGAATTTACACAACTAAAGTGTGCAATAAAAGCCTTATAAAATCGCGTCAGAGACATTTTTTTGTGCAAGCGAACATAATCCACAGATATTCAACAAGACGACGGTTAAAATACCTGCAATTATTCAAAGCAAATTCAATAAAATAAATGAAAAATGAACAAACAAAAGAAGAATAAAGTATAAATCATAAATGTATATTTGTAAATGTGACCTCCTGCCATCTAAAATTTTAAATATATGTGAAATTATTGTAATATGTTGATTAAATGATCTAATGCATGTCATGCAATATATTGATTATTATGTAATATTACTCTATTGAGCAATGTAATATAAACAGTTCATCTTTGTTATATTGTGTGAAGGAATGCTCAAATTTGGCCGGATTCCTGCAGAAGTGTTTGGTGAGTGACACACAGAGCTTCTCTGCCCTCTAGTGTTCAATCACGTGACACTACAAGCCCTCAAAACTAATCATAAGATGCTTATATATTTGTATCTTATATAGCATATGTAATAATTATACTTGTATATTAAGTATATATAAAAGCAAGAAGCGTTAGCAATGCAGCCAAACTGAAAAGTGTTAAATAAATAACATTTTTGGACATTATGCTTGCAAATTAAAATTAATTGAATATCAAGACTCAAAAATGTCAGTATGAGTGGCTTAGAATTAAAATCAAAGTAGATTACTTTGTCCCTTTTCATATTCGTTTCACACGGTCTCACTACTCTGTTTTTCACTGGATTACATTTCTCTTTTAGACACAGAACCTGCACACCTTTGTCTCGTTTTCTGCATTATGGGGGAAATTCTGTAAAACATGTTTTAATATGATAAAGGGAGCTCAAAATGCTGCAGTCAAACTTCTAAAGTCTGGGGTCGGTAAAAAAATTAATAAATAAATAAAATTTTACTGTTTTTGAAAGAAGTCTAGTATATGCTTGACCGGCCTGCATTTATTTGATCAAAAAAAAAAAAATACAGTAAAACAACAATATGGTGAAATATTATTATCAATGTTGTAATTGTTAAATAAACATAAAACTATTAAAAATTAGATGAAAAAACATAAATGAAAAGAAATGTTGCAGCTAAGTACAATAGGTTGAGATGACGTAATAAAATAGAAAGAAAACTAAATAGAACTGCAAAAACAACAAAAGTGCAATAAAATTACTGAAACTAAAAATAAAATTCAAAAGACATACTATAAGTGCATAAATAATACCAAAATATTTTATAATAGCTATTTTCTATGTGAATCTCTGTTAAAATGTAATTTATTCCTGTGATCAAAGCTATATTTTCAGCATCATTACTCCAGTCTCCAGTCTTTTGCTGCTCAAAAAAAACATTTCTGATTATTATTAATGTTGAAAACAGCTGTATTTGTGATTGACAGAAAGCTAAAAACAACATTTATTTGAAATATAAATCTTTACTGTCACGTTTGATCAATTTAACACATCCTCGCTGAATAAAAGGAATAAATACTTCAAATTAAAATCGTACAGACCCCAGATTTTTGAACGGTAGTGTACACTATATATATATATATATATATATATAAAACACAGCAGAATCAGCAACAGTGACACAATTTCAAATCCACCAACGAAACAGTGCTTCGTTTCATAAATACACACTGAAATTTGGGTGAAAGTCTGTATTTTTTCCACCGATGTGAGGAAACATTATCCTTATGGTGCTGGATTCTTTAATGTCTTTAGATGCTGGATGAATCAATAAATGAGATCAGTAATGCAAAGCATCAATAAAAGTTGAATAATTGTAATTAAATTATCTTTCAAATCAGATTAATCAGTCTAAAGCATTTATGAATAATTCTAAAGTATTTTAGATTAACATGTCCATGTAAGCCATCAACATCTAATCATTTAATGTTGACTGGTGTTTCCGTGAGAACACATAAATAATCCTGTAGTGCCACCTACTGGACACACACTGCAGTGCAGGCGCGAGGCGTGAGGCGTGAGGCGTGAGGCGCGAGGCGTGAGGCGTGAGGCGTGAGGCGTGAGGCGTGCCGACCGTGGCCGCTCAGAGACTCACCGATGCCGGAGTTTGCTCCGGTGATCAGCACCACTCTGTCAGACAGATCACGCGTGTGCAGGATCTCCAGAGCCGTGGTGTTCCCGTCGTAGCGCTTGGGTTTCACCTGCAGGTCCTCGACAGTGAAGGCCTGCCGAGGGTCAAAGTATGTTGTGCGCTTGTTGATGTGGCTGATGAGAAGAAAGAAGAGAATAGAGAAACATTACTGGCCAGACGAGCTGAACAGCAGAGAACACATTAAAACACACACATATGTTTGTTTTTGTGAAAAGTGGGGACATCCCATAGACGTAATGGTTGTTATACTGTACAAACTGTATGTGCTGTTGCCCTACACCTAAACCTACACCTAAACCTACCCCTTACAGGAGACTTTCTGCTGTTTCAGATTTTCAATACACTCCATTCTGTGTGATTTAGAAACGTTTTGAAAAGTGGGGACATGGAGTAATGCCCTGAAAAGTCAACTTCTCCTTGTAATACCTGTTATACCTTTGTCATTATACACATTTATGTCCTCATTTGCACACACACACACGTATACATATACATATACATATACACACACACATATATACATATATATATATACATATTAGTGCTGTCAAACGATTAATCGCGATTAATTGCATCCAAAATAAGTTTTTGTTCACTGTGTTTAATTATTGTGTATATATAAATACACAACCATGAACATATATATTTAAGAAAAATGTGTTACATTTATATATTAAATATATTTTATATAATAGAAATTACATGAATATAAATATATACATGTAAATATTTTCTAAATATATGCTGTATGTGTGTGTATTTGTGTGTATTTATATACATAATAAATGTACACAATACACACACATATTACATAAACAAAAGCTTTTACTTTAGATGCGATTAATTGTGATTAATCGTTGCCCAGCACTATATATATATATATATATATATATATATATATATATAAAATTATGCAATAGTATAATAAAACAGACACAGCATTTTTAAATGAGCCAGGCTTAGTGACCTGAACGTCTCTAATTGCAAAGGTGTTATGGATCTAAATAAAGTTATCTATTTTAACATTATTATTAAATAGGTGTAGTGCAACTGCAGACAACTGAATTAGAATATTTATTATTAATGATTTCATTTTGCTCATTATTTATGATCATATCCATTTTCCAGGCAAAAATACTACATACTGTATAATATATTGTAAATATATCGTATTACTATAATATAATATACTAAAACTTCTAAAAACTAAGTTTTGAAACAATTTATTTTATTTCTGTTCATTATTTTCAATCGTACCCTTTTTACTGACAAAATAGCACATATTGTATAATATATTGCATTACCATAATTTAATGTAATATATAATATAATAGTAAAAAGTTTTGAAACAATTTATTTTATTTGTTTGTTAATTCATTTTATCACTGTATTTATAATTGTAATATCGCTGCATTTATCTTCTTGTGTACAAGCAAATTTTCCAGGAAGAAAATAATGCAAATATTTAATGTGCCAAAACTTTATTTTGTCAAATGTATTAAGATAAAGCTAGGAGACATATACTAAAAGCTCAAATTATGACTTAAGGGAATATATATATATATATATATATATATATATATATATATATATATATATATATATATATATATATATTTATTTATTTATTTATTTCTATGTAGATATATATATATATATATATATATATATATATATATATATATATATATATATATATATATATATATATATATATATATACAATATACTTCCTTCAAACACAGTCCATAAACTGAAATTATGATGTGATGAATTCATATTCACTGAACTCACTCAACATAGAAGATTTGGCCTTTGTCATCGGTCTCCTGCTCCCATCCATATGGCAAAGCTAAAAAAAAAAAAAATCAATCAATCAATTAATCAAATGAAATAAAATGCATTATGCAATTTACTATTGTTCATCACTGCATGCCAAAACAGGTCAATCTCTTCACAAAGCTCTGCACACTTCACTCATGTTTCTTAATCACACTGAGCTCATTGTAAGTGTGACTGATAAATGAACATCACAGTGAAAGTACTGTCCATTATTAATAATCACTGTACCTCCAGCACAGCGTTTCTTCTTCCCAGTCTTGGGATGCTCCCATTGAGTCTTCATTTCCTCATGACTGAAATTAATTATGTGTCAATCATTCAGTGTATCACATCAGAAACACTCTTGGGTTGCTATACACTCCTCTTTCTTGTAGTAACAGCACAAGTGAAGAGTATAAATGCACATGTTTATCTCAGGTGCGTGTGTGTTTTGTGTGTCAAACACTCACTTGGCATAATAAACCCATCCGTCTTTAGTGGACCTCTCTTCCCAGCCGGGAGGAAGCTCGTCTTCACTGTCTGTATCATCCATTCCGGCGTATTTAAGAGCTGCCATCGCGGACTCGCTGTTATCAAATAAAACAACTCATTCAACTTCTCAGTGAAATTTATTTTACACCAAATTCACGGTGCAATAATCCTGCTGCACCACTTCCGCAATCATAGCGTGACGTCACGCAGCGTCGGCATGAGAACAGCGAATGGGGTTCTTAAATGGGCGGGGCTTAGCAGCCTGAACGCGCTTGATTGGTCAGCTGCGATGGGTCCGAATTAAAACTTATATATTTTTACCCTGTGATATGTATTAAAGTTTTGAGTTGTATCAGCAGCTCATATTTATCGTATTTTTATTATTCATCTCTTAAAAAAAAAATATACAATTAAGCAAATATATTTTGCCTTCTAACATATACACCAAACCTTTTGTTTAAATAAAAATAAAAACTTAAAGACATACAGTAAATATTATTATCCTCTCCTAAAATCTTCTCAACATTTGTGGCCTTTCAGACATGTAACGTTAGAGTCTTTGCATAGATTTTGGTTTTTGTGCCAACGGTCACGTGGTACGTGTTACTTTTTTCAGCGATGTTCAGGATTGACCAACCGCAGTCTTTCGCGATTACAGCCTGAGGTTTCTTCTTAATTGTTATATAGAGATTTCTTTGTGTATGACAGGTACGAATCGTTGTAATTAGTCAATTTAACGTAAATGACAGCTTGCAAATGTTTGCAAGACAAAAGCGGTAATGATGTTTATTTGAAAGAGTCTCAGGAACAAGTCTTCGAGTTGCTCTTTTACGGTTAGTTAAATCTTATTTACATTAGGTAAGAGACACATAAATATTAAAACTCTGAAAATACACAGATTTAGTTCGTATTTGAGGTATTTTTGCCCTTTGATGGCCATAGCAAACTTTATTTCAATAGATTTTGATATGAAAATCCCCCCCCAAAAATCATAGACCATCATATGCTGCTTAATTTCCTTTGAGTAACTTATTTCTACTGTTCTCACATCTGCATGCACAGAAAACAACCAGGACAAAAATAATAACATAGTCCGTGTAATTTTATTGTGGTGAACAAAAACCTCCATTTCAATACCAAAGCCTTCATGGCATTCGGTGTGTGGATATAATCTGGAGTCAGTATCTAGATAAAACATAATAATTAACCATAACTAGCTAACAGCGATTAACTTGGCAATCTCTGAGCTCTAAATCCAAATTTGATTTAGCCTAATGGACTTGCGTGAACATAAAATCTAAGGCCTCAGTTCAAACAATAAAAAAAGTGGCAACTACGCCTATAAGCTTCACCAGTAATGACAATTAAAATGAGATTACTAATTATAACACAGGACATTTTCACTCTCATTCATCCTTCACTGCAACAGTGATCATTTATCTTTGGGAATCCATGTTTCATGAGTTCATTATTCATTTCAGATGGCATGTTGAAAAATAATTTTACAATAACAAAACAAAACAAAAAGAGTTCACAGTGATCTTTGTCTTCATGCGTCCAGCACTTAGGTGTCATATCATACTTTATATTTCTCTTTCGCACTGTCACTTAAAATACAGATATGCTGAAAGATATAAAGAAAACAGGAAGGTGTAAATACATAATTCTGATCAGACAAACAAATAATATACAAAACTGACACAATATACACCAGTTTAATGCATTGCACACAGTGAATTAAATCAGAACGGAAGAGGACAAACACTTACACTCAAATCCCTGAAATATTCATTGTAGTCTAAAGCATATCCCACTAGGAACTTGTCAGGAACTTCAAATCCAATATCTGAAAAAAAAAAAAAAAAAAGACAGGGAAAAAAACGTATTATAGTTTGCAGAAAGAAAGCTATGTTTTTATGCATTGTTTTCATAACAATTAAGCACATTCCAAGAAATGTGCATGAAAATAATTATTATATAATATTAATTATAATCAATTGAGATACATCCGCTAATAAGTTTTCTGCTAGCATGAACTAATCAGTTGAATCTCATGCAAGAAATGTAATTTTACCCCAAAATCTGCATTGAATTACAGCGGTGGCCAAAATGATTAGAACACTAGTATTTTCAGCAGCTCAAACTTTTACTTTAAGTGAGTCATTTCTAACGTTTGCTGTAGTGTGTCAGTAGGAAATATCAGTTTACATTCCCAAACATTCATTTTGCTATTAATTGTAATGTTTTTGTCTGACAACAGCCAGTGCTCCACACAGAGATCTGATCTGATCTGATCATCATCCAGCCTGAAACAGAACAAACTGAGACACACAGAAGAACTGTGGCAACGTTTTCAAGATGCTTCAAGAAACCCACACACACACACACACACATACATATATAGATAGTGCGGTAAGACCACATTTATTTGAATGAATTATAGCAATTATTTCAATTAATTATCAATCCAGAGAGAAATGACAGTTTTGTGTACCTGCTTGCTGCGTGTCTCGCTGTATAAACAATTACTTCAAAAACAGCAATTTTATTTTACACCTCATTGCTGAGGAATATAATGTAGCGATCTAGTATCTAGGCTATTTTATTAATAAAAATCGCGGGGAAGCGTTGACAAGTTTGTGTGTGTGCAGCGCAATCTCTGATCTTTGAACTCACTCTCTCTTTTGCTCTGTCTGTGTGTATGTGTGTGTGTGTGTGTGTGTGTGTGTGTGTGTTGCATGTTGGTTAGTGTGCATCATTTAAAGCAGTGCATTAATATAGAACGGTGATTAAACTGACTTTGAGCTCCCTGTGCATTGAACTGTTTTACTGCCAGCCAATCAGAATCCAGTATTCAGACAGACCATGGAATAAAATACATTATTCAATGTTATAATTACGTAATATTCTCATGACAATTATGCACATTCCAAAAAAAAATCAGGTTAAAAATAAAATGACAATCAGCTAATTGAAAATATCAGAGAACATCTCCAATCAGTTTTCCACATGAACTAATCCAAAGAAATGTCGGTCGTATTTTACCCAAAAATGTGAGAGGGAAATAGTAGTGATATTTTGCATTGTTTTCATGATAAGTAAGCACATTATTTTTTAATTAACTAATTACATAATATTTTATTTAATATCTTAAAAAAATAAATAAATAAATCCAACTGGAAAAAAAATATTATATAATATAATTACGATGTGATGTTCAAAGGCAGATTCATCTCATTGTAATATTTTTAATAATTAATTTAATTTATATTTTGCTATAATAAAAATGAGTATAGCATTTTTAGTATAGCAAAATGTAAATTAAATTCATTATTAAAAATGTTACAATGCAATGAATCTGCCTTTGAACATGACTGGTTGCATTATTATTTGCAAGCGCACAGCGCTCGTGGTCCATTGTGAAGGTCATTACTGGGCCGCCCTCGCTCGTGCGTCACTGCTAAAGAGCTTGATGATTCTCCATCGTCTTCATAACTGACTCTAAGCACTTCAGCGCTCTGCTTTAGAGTGGAAGTCAAGAGTGAAAGAGTAACATTTGTGCTTGGAGGATACATGGATGGATGGATATAAAGAGCTTATCAGCTTTCTGTCTAAAAGCATTGCATAACGACTCTGAACACAGACAGATGAGCGCGTGTCTGAATAATATGTCCAACTACATCAATGCAGGGTGTTTGATTTCTCTAAGTGATGTGGATTAGGCACAAAATGCTCATAATATCCAATAAAATACAATGAAATACAAAGGAACTCACAGTCTGGACGGTATCCTGAGCTCCTGGGTGTCCTTTTCACAAGTAAACTGAAATTACAGGACACTGAATTACAAATGAAATAAAATTAATAACAACAGTCTTATTTTAAACACTAATAAAAGGATATTTGACCATTAATAAACACAGAAATCACTCATCTCTCTAACACAGCTTTTTAAACTATATTTAGAGGATGACTATTCTTTCTAAAGATGTTTCTGCCTTACCTGACAACTTTCACCATTTTAGGATGACATTCATTTAATAGTTTGAGCAGCGTTTCCATAGTTTTTCCCGTCTCTACAATATCCTTAGGCACAAAAAGAGAATTAATTTGCTTCTGTATTTCATTCCACAGGACACAACATACATTTCATGCATGTTGATGTGAACACAAATTCAACACAAAATGCAATAAAATACATTACATCAAAAATATAACCTCACCTCTACAATCAGCACATTCTGTAAGGAAAGAGAGGAGACAAATTATTTTAAATAAATAAATAAAACATTTTATCACATACTGAGTATATATATATATATATATATATATATATTTTTTTTTTTTTTTTTTAAATTACATATACACAGTCATGGCCAAAAATATCGGCACCTAGGGGTGCCAATAATTGTGTCCAATGTGTATTTGAGAAAAACATTTACTTCATAATGATATCCCCCCATTTTAAATTCTTATTATTCAATGAAAGGTTAGATTTTTGCGAATTTTTTTTAAATAAAAGATCAAAAGGATTAACCATGCAGATTAATTTTCACAGCCTTCTTTGATCATATTCACCAAGGGTGCCGATATTTTTGGCCATGACTATGTGTGTGTGTGTGTTTATATTATATATATATATACACAAAAAATGATCAAAAGTGACAGTAAAAACATTTATATAATGCTGTTATTTATACTTTCTATTCATCAAAGAATGCAGTAAAATAAGTAGTATCAGTGTTCACAAACATATGAAGCAGCGTGTGTTTTACTTATTTCTTAAGCATCAAATCAGTATATTAAGGATCATGTGACGCTGAAGACTAGAGTAATGATGCTGAAAATTAAACTTTATCACAGCAATAAATTGCATTTTAAAACATTTAAATAGAAAGTAATTATTTTAAATTGTAATAACATTTTACAATATTGCTGTTTTTACTGTATTTTTGATCAGATAAATGCAGCCCCCATGAGCATTAGAGAAAAAAAAAATCTTAGCCCCTAACTTTTGAACAAAGTAAAAAATAGAAAACAAAACAAAAGTTGAAACTCACTTTGCCAGCAAGGGCAGATAATTCATCTCCACCGATAACCTTCACACAGTTTGTAGACTGATCATTCTGAGGAGAAATCAGATCAGAGAGAAAGAAAGGAAATACTTTAATGTTGAGCGTTCAAAGCCACTGCAGATTTATCAACAGCATCTGACAGAATCACAGAAGATGATTTTGACTCGTCTGTCAGCTTGAGCTTCTCTTCTCAATAATCATTATAAAGTGGAACTACTTCTCAAGGTGGATCAACTCTTATACTATGGGTGCATCACTAAATTCCAATGAACCAATGAGTATATTTATAGTAATCAAATGATAAACATTGACAAATGCTAATAAGATTCTACATAATTTGTCAAAAAAAATAAAACCAAAAACTAAAATAAATCATTTTATATGCTACTAGGAATTTAGGCATATGCCAGATATTAATTTTATGTCGTTATATTAGGCCTATTACTGCTTTTGAAGTCGACATGAAATGTAAACTCTACATGCTGCTTCGACTGCAAAAGCTGAACGCATTTTTCTTCAGTAATCCGTTTCAGTTGGATATACAGTACATTACAATACAGAAGCAAAGATCTGCCGCTACGTCCGTTTTATCGCAATTTTAAAGATCAGGCTAACTTTAGATAGAGCAAAAATAGTCAATTTCTTTTCCTATACAATCTGATCGCTGAATGATTTGGATTTAATATCATTTTAAATGAACTATTTTTCATAATATTCTGAATCATTTATTTTTCAAAATATTTGAAATAGTGCCGTCAAACGATTAATCGCATCCAAAATAAACGTTTTTGCTTACATAATATATGAGTGTGTATATTTATTATGTATATATAAATAAAAACGCATGCATGTATATAATTAAGAAAAATATGTTATGTTTATATATTAAATATATTTATATATAATCTAAAATATAATAATGTATATACACATTTAAATATTTTCAAAATATATACTGTGTGTGTGTGTGTGTGTTTATATATACATAATAAATAAACAGTACAAGTACATATAGTATGTAAACAAAAACGTTTATTTTGGATGCGATTAATCGTTTGACGGCACTAATATGAAATTTAACAGTTCTGCAGAAGAAAAAAAACCTGTTTTGAATGACATGAGGGTGAGTAAATATTGGTTTAAGTTGTATTTACCCTTGTCATTCCTGTAAGGAACATGTCAATGGCACAATCTACTAATAAAATGCTCCATTTTTATGTACAGTAATAATATGGAAGCAGACATCTGTATCTGAAATGATTCATTGGTCCGTGTTAAGTATGAATGTATAAGGCTCAGTGACTGGAGTGAATGAATGCGGTGAAGAGAGCAGTAAAGCTGGCGCTCACCGAGTAGCTCTTTAGCCTAATGAAATCCACAGTCAGTGGCACAGACTTATCGCTGTTTTGATTCAACGTCTTGATGTAATCCATCAGGTCCGCAAAGAACTTATACCCTCCTTTCAGAACGCAAAGGGCCACGATGTGATGCCCACCCATGTCCCGAACGATATCTCTGGCCAGCCTTTCAGTCCTGCAGAGAAAATCAGAATAGAAAGGCAGAGTATTGTGACATTAACGCTTTCATTAAAGCTGGATGAAGTCATGCCAAAAATGTCAGTCAAGAGATTCTTGAGGAAATTTGTTAAACAAATACATGGGAAAGCCGAATTCAAATCACATGCCTCTCGTACTGCGCTAACATCATTACCTAAATCTACAGGGGGAACACAGGGCCCTTTTACTATCGAGGGCACTCCACGGCCACGGCAATAACACAGCTGTTTCGCTTCACAAACGAACACTTCCCAATCTGACTGTAAAGACCAGATACACTCCAGGCTGAAATGCAATATCACTGTTTGTGCATTACAGATTAAAGCCGTGCTCATCAGTTAAACGTACCTGTCCTTAATGAGGCCATTGGGTATTATGACACTGTCCAAGTCCTCCTCGTAGTGTTTCGGCACACAGAAGAGACTCAGTTCGTGCCCTTTGCAGTCATCAGCTATCTTAAAAAAAATAAAAAAATGTATTAAGACATCTTCAAAGAAACACTGAGGCTCCTGATATTTTAAGGAAATGCGGTTATTTAATCTACTCGAGTTATACACTGATTTTTTTCAAAGATTTAAATTTTAAAAATATGTATATTATTGGAAAATGTTTTACAAGAAAATACTATTTGCAGTCTTTTTATATCAAAGTTTCACATTCATGTTTCAATTCAATGTGTTACTTACCGTTTCTTTGTAAATTATAGGCTGTGAAATTTACTAGCAATTTGATTATATAAAAAGCACGTTTCAAATTAAATCCTACACATTTGCTTCAATGTATAGGTTTCTGAGAGCATGTGTACGTGTATGAAGCTATTTGTGCCGTGAAAATAGTGTATTATGAGTGTTACCGTATGTAGCATAAAACCAGTTTGCAACCCATTTCTGATGATGATAATTAAAATGGACAGTTCAGCGAAATATGAATATTCGAGCTACTCACGTTGCACACAAATTATTTTATTTTATTTTTTTGGGACAGGGTTAAGGTGCAGTCATATTTAATGTTATTTCTCAAATTTTCACAGGCGAAATACAGTCATTAAAGTTGACGCAAAAAAAAAATTATAATTTAGCTTTACTGTTAAGAATATGAATTTTTAATCTCAATCCCATGTTGAAAACATTTTTTAGCAACAAAATGTTTTTGATGTTAATGTTTAATGTTATGATTTAATGTTATGCTGCAAATTTTTGGCAGTGAAATCCGGTCATTAGTAATAGTCCACATAATTTTTTTATTTTTTATTTTATTTTTAAATGTCATATGTCATAATATGTTTGTTTGTTTTTTTTTTTGTTGTTTTTTTTTTTTTCAAAATATGAACACTTTGATATACTCACTTTTTCTTTCTTTTTTACGACAGAGTTAAGGTGCGGTCACATTTGCCGTTGTTTGGCGAATTTTCGCAGGCGCAAGTCATATCGAGGTTCAAGTTAAACGTGAAAATTCATAGCGTTGAACAACAGAAAGCGACTTGGTTTGACTGTGCAGACTGTGTTTCATAAACCGCTGTGGTATTGATAATAGACTAAAGAGCTTTTTTACCAGCGAAATTTCACTAATATCCACACAAAGATGGTTTTAGAAAACTGAAATTGCCTTCACATGGGGAGCTTGTTGGACATTCTCAGCCTAAATTATGATTTGACATGGTGTGCAGTTTCCAAGTCAATGT